>MU105951.1:0-218869 GCA_012274485.2 Sinapis alba | reverse complement strand
TCTCTTAGATGATTGACCAGAGCTACCTCATCGATCACAGGACCTCTACTGCAGTTCACAAGGATTGCTTCCTGAAAGCAACTAAATTATATCAGAAAAAAACAAAAACTAGATAGATCAGGACAACTAGAAACCAAAGTCACCTTTTTCATCATGGCAAGTCTCTCCTTGTTGACAAGATGGTAAGTGGTTTTGTCCAACACAGGGTGAAGACTTATCTGTATATTTTTGTTTCAGACACAAACTAGTTCAGTTTCAAGCTAAAAGAGAGAGACACTAACAATGTTACCAAAAGAAGTTTAATTACCAGATCAGCCTCTCGCAGAACCTCCTCCATTGAAGAAGCTCGTTTCCATGTCACAGGTTGTTCCCCATTTGCTTTCAAGAATTGTCCATAAGCTGCCAATGACCATTGTCTCAAATATATAATAAACTTCAAGAAAAGAGCAAACTGTATAAACACTGTAAAAGCACCCTTATCCATGAGAACCCTTTTAAACTTCTTAAACAAACAAAAAAACTAATAGTATTATAATCTAACTTAGCTAAAATTGAATTAATTAAGAGATGACAAGTGTTGCATGGAGTTCTAAGAGTTTCTCAAAAGTTTTTTTGAGAACCTTTTTAATTATTTTGTTTTGTTTACTGGTGAGAACTCTTTAGGAGAATTTCTCAATGGAGGTGTTCTAAGTACCTGTCACGAACTTTTCAAGACGAGTGGATTGGTAAAGATCAAAGTAGATCAAATTCATCTTGAACCCTTCAACCTGTTTTGAAATCAAGAAGTCAAGAAAATAAAGCTTTTGTGTATATAATATGGATCAGTTACAAATGTTGTCATGGATTCAAGTCCCGTTAGAGACTTTACCATCATTCTAGCATAAGCAGAACCAATACGTCCAGCTCCAATAACTCCAACAGTCTGTCCTTTAAGCAAGTTCCCCACAAACCTACCAAAACCCAAAACAACCAGCTTAGCTTTTTCCAACTTGACAATAGATCATAGGCTCCAGAGTTGTTAACTTTGTCTTACAGATGAGGAAGCCAACCCTCGTACAAGCCAGCTCTCATGAAACCATCAGCTTCAACGATCCTTCTCGCAGCAGCAAGGGAAAGAGAAGCAGCTAGTTCAGCAGTCGTCTCAGTCAACACTCCCGGAGTGTTACCAACGGCGATACCATACTTATTGGCAGCTTCAACATCAACGTTGTTGTAACCAACGGCCATGTTACTGAAAGCTTTCCCACCAGCTTTGCTCAGAGCTGAAAACAAAGTCTCTCCCCAATCTTCCGTCAACTATAAACAACAAAAACTTAAACCGTTTTTTTTACTTTCATACATGGTAACATAAACAGACACTTGTCTTTCATTTCATTTTATTACCTGACCGATGACTCCATCACACCTGTTTCCAATCAGATCAATGATGTCTTCTACAGACAAGATTGTCTTCTTCAAATGGCATATCTAAACATTCAAGAAGACAAGGTTTTGAGTTTGGACAAATCAAGATTAGTAAATATTCTTGATGTGTTAAAAGTTTTACCTCAACGCGACAACCTTGGTCGATCAAGAGGTTGATCCAGCGAGTACCAGGCATCGGTTTCGTGCTGACGACTCTGTACTTCCCATTAGGATTATACACTTCTATGGCCACCGGTTTCGCCATGGTAGATGAACAAGAAGGAGAGAGTCTGTGGAGGGAACTTGGAGAAACAGAGGACCTTAGCCTTTTAAAAATCGATAACGAAGATCTAACGGTTGGTTTTGCATGATCATTTTATCTACATTTTTTTTGTTTTGTCTTCGGTGTGGTTAACAATGTTCGATGAGTGACAACAACTCTGCTTCCGAGTTTGGACCTTACGTTTCCAAAAAAACGAGATAATGCTGACGTGTACATTATCATCATCTTTACAAGCGAAAGTTATGTCAAAAGGCAAATTAATATTCTTCTATTTCATTTTTAAAAACATAGGGTTATGCTTCTACACAGAGTTATATTTGAAAAAAAAAAAAGAACTGCAATTGAGAAAAAGGAAGGAAGATCAAGGCTTCTTCTGTTGCTGCTTCTCTATATCATACAGTACACAGACATCTGCAGCTGTTTTCATCTGAATGATATTGACGGTCTGTTTCATCGACCAACCGAACAATGTCAAAGCCAATAGAAAAGAGAGTGGTGATATCTGAGTTAAAGTGGCAACTACGACCTGCAATGCAACGAACGAGAGGAGCGACGCTTTAGTAGTTGAGTAGAAAGTAAAACACAAAAGAAAGGGGGGAGAGGATAGAGGGAGCTAACATTCAGGAGATTTTCGGTTTGGTTCTTTGCAATAAGAAGAAGGATGATATACAGAACCTGCAACATAAGAAAAAAGATTTTTGACTTAAAGAAGACATATGATCTTAACGTGGATATATATAAAAAGACTCGGTGTTTCAATCACCTCGCAAGAAACACAACAGTAACACATAAAGATCCGGTTTCCATAGTAGAGTCTAAAAAGCCAGCTTGTGCTGTCTTTCACATCCTTATGGCTGCTCTTCCCTGCTAGAAACGTACTGCGAGAGTAGCGTATTAAAAGTTCCCGGTTAAAAAGTACAGAGAGAAGATTTCTTCACGGTGCAACAAACAGAAGAAAGAGTGAGTTAGCGTAGTACCTGTACATCTGCAGCCAATGACTAGCAATATCTAAAGCAAGCAGTGAAAGGAAGACCAAGCTAGGCCTGTAGACTTGTGAGAGAATCACGAGTAGACAGGCTGTGCTAACTCTGTAGCAAATAACATGCCCAGAATTAATAAAACAGATAAGTAAGTAGGATGATCATTGCATATATGTAGAAGAAGATTTCACCTATCTGTGACCATATCAAGAACAGCTCCAAAAGTTGAAACTGAGGAAGAAAGAAGGAGAAGTGAGTCAAGTTCAAGCTTCCTACTACATATACAGTAATGGCAAGTCTTGACTAATAGGTAGGATGTTTTAAGCAATGAAAATGTGATATCAAAAACAAGAAACAACCTTGGTTAAATCTACGAGCGCACCAGCCATCAACAGCATCACAACAAAAGCTGTAGAGATAAAACCACAATTGATCAAAGAAGAACATTACTCAAAAATCTTAAAAAGAAGAAGTCTGACTCACCTGAAGAAATAAAGGAGGGAGAAGAGTGTTTTGTTGGAGAAACACACAGCAAAGGCAACACAGTTCAAGAGAACTCTCATGTACCCTACAAAAGGCAATTCAATAATCATCACAACAATCACTCTCACTCTCAAGCTAATTATTTATTTTTTTAAAAGAGGAGAACTTGACGAGATACCCACCAACAATGTTAGGTATATAAAGGTAAACAGACAACTTCTCTGGTCTAGCTCTCTCCTCCTTAGCCATTTTGACTTGCATCATCAAAATGTCTAACCCCAATTCAACGATTAGCCTACACAAAGCAAAAGGAGAGATCTTTCTCATAACCCATCACCGAAAATGCACAAAGACGCGAACCCAGAAAATCTGAAAACTCAGTAGAAGAAACAGCGAGATCAAACAATCATCTTACTTGTGGGAGTGGATCTTCAAGTGTGAGAGAAGAATGAGATCTTTCAGAGAGAGAGAGGAGCTTAAGTTGTACAATGCAAATCAAAATCGAATCAGATTCGCCGCCATTGCCAGGTATATGTGGCCACTTTCAACATTCAAAAAAGTATACATTTCGGCTTTGCAGTGTCGCTGTTAAGTTAAATCTAGAATTTATCAAATAAACCCTCAAATTTTTGATATGTTTTGGATAGTCATGGATTTGTTTTTGTAACTACAAATAAACCCTCATAGTTCAAACAATGTTTGATATTTTACCTGAAGGGATCAAAAGACGACATATATAGGCATCCAAATTGGAATCATCTTTGTAACTTGAAAGTGTAGCAAGATATATATATTTTTTTTTTTTTTTGTCGGAGAAACTGTATATATATAGGCATCCAAATTGGAATCATTAGTGGGCAATTCTTCCAAATAATTAACTTTTAAGTTTTTGTAGAACCTTAAAAAAAGAAAATGATAAAAGTATTTTATTAATGAGGTAAAAAGATTCATATGCCTTACAAATATAATTAAATTAAAATAAAATTAAAATTAAAAGTAAAAAGTAAAAAGTAAAAAATAAATTTTATATAGTTTTGACTTATATGTTTTTTAATTTGATTTTTTAATAAAAATTTTACTTTTTCAAAAATATATATTTTTAATTTTTTTTTAAAAAAAATCGAAAATACTTTTTGAAACTATTTTTAAAATTTTTTATTTTCAACTTTTTAATATTAAAAAAAAAGAAATTAAACTTCAATACCAAAACTTCACATCTTAACTCTAACCCTTAAGTTTAAATTAGTTAAACATAAGATTATAAGTTTACCTATAATAAAACATTTTGGTCATTGTACTTTTTAGAAGTTATATTTGTGATAAAAACTTTTTTATGATTATATGAGACTATTCTCTAATTATTATACACACATCATTTCAAAAGAAGGACGATACCATTTATTGAAGCATAAAACAATTATTTTTATTACTATATATGTTCTTTAAAGATAGATTTTGTACTGTTTCATACTTTAAAAATATTGAATTGCTATTATAAATGTAATATCTTTTTACATTATCAATTTTTAATGATTTTAATTATTAGTATTTCAATAAAATCAATTAACTGTTTTGGATTTTAAAGTTTCAGTATAGAAAACATAAAAACCTTATCTTTGTGAAACAATTTTTTTTTATAAAACAAGTATGTAAGGGGAACTGAAGGAGTATAAACTTTGGTCTTTGGTTATATAGTAGGTTTTTTGCTTTCATCACACAAGGCAATGGGACATCTCAAGTGTCCACTGGTATCACATTCTGGAAACAAATCGTCATTAATGACATAAACTTCAATTAATGTTATATAGAAACATTGGAAAAATAATCAAATTCTAAACGATATAAAGTCCTTGAAACATCTTATCAAACGCACTAATAACACCAAAAGTGATTATTGAAGAATCTAACAGTTTTATTCCAAACTCCCAAGATTTGGTCTTCATTTGATCATACAAGACGCCTGCAGAGCGTGACACCATCTCCAATGGAAATCTGAGAGACCTCAACTCGAGTATCCACAGCCAATTTCTTATTGAACTCTATAAGAGCCTTTCTATATTCCCTCATATGCTCAGGAACTCCTTCTTCGCCCTCAGCCACAAAACCAAACCACAAGGTGTTGTCAAACGCAATGATACCTCCAACCTTCACCAATTTCAAAAGCCTCTCATGGAAGTTAACATAGTTCGACTTGTCAGCATCAGCAAAGGCGAAATCAAACTCCTTATTCTGCTTTTCTCAAATGTCGAATATGATCATTAGCCAAATTACCAATAGTATTTTAAGCTTAATTAGTAAATAGTATGAACAATTTTTTTTTTTCCACATACGTCTTTCACCAATTGGTCTAAGGCCTTAATACCATCGGAGTGGATGAAATTGATCTTGTGATCAACACCTGCCTTTTTGATAAACTCTAGTCCCACTTCGTAGGCTTCTTTGTCAATATCTATTGCAGTAATCTGCATCCAAAATTTGCATAGGATCAAATGTCTTGCTGATCTGTCACAGGAATTACCTAAAGATTTATATTTTTATATAGAATTTTCTTTTGCACATGCTTAAGTACGTATGATGCCAACAAAGTACATGCACATGCTTAAGTACGTATGATGTTAACAATGTGATTCTAGGAAGAAGAGAAAACATTACGCGGCCATCTTCAGGCAAAGCAAGGGCCGTGGAGAGAAGAGAATAACCGGTGAAAACACCGAGCTCGAGTGTGTTCTTAGCCTTCGCGATCTTTAAAAGCATCGATAGAAGAAGACCCTCATCAACCGGAACTTCCATTTCGCTCCTGCATTTTCATTAACCAATAGGAATCTAATTAATTTAATAAAATGGTTATAGAATCCTATTTTATTGATTAAGAAGACTTACAAATTGCCATATTTCTGGACTGTAGTCTTACGAAGTTCCTTAAGCAGCTCGTGCTCTCTTGGATACGCTGACGTTTCCAAGATGTACTTTGACAATTGATCACAACCAAATATATCATAGATCGTTTTTTATTACAAAACCAAACTTTGCAGATGGACAAAACTTTACTCCTTCTGTATCAATATAAGTGGTGTTTTAAGAATTTTTTTTGTTTCATTTATTTTAAGTGATGTTTTCAAGTTTCTATGTAAAAAGTTAATGTGATTTGATGTTTTTGACTATTTGTATTCTGCAATATGATTTTTTATTGGTTGAATTAGCTGTAGTTATTGTTGTTTTTAGGCAAACGAAAAAGATTGAATAAAAATTTATAATTTTTTAATTTACGCGCGAAAACCTTAAAACCCAGTTATTCTGATAGAGAGAGAATATATTTTAGTTCGTGAAAAATCTTGAGAGAAATTTATAAAAAGAAAACAAACATGTTTCAGAGCTTCGGTCTTGAGGATCCCTTTGGTGGGTATTTCATTCGCCATCTCTCGGTCTCGTGATTGTGAGGATCCGTTTGGAAGGTGTTTTTGATATAAAACGAGAGAAGTTACACGTTGGTCAGTATGGCTTCTTCCAATCAAACTACTTATGGAGCTGAGGGTAAAAGAGTCTAATACGAGAATTAAGGACCAGTGATTATGGATCTCATCTACGACTTTTCAAACAATGGCTAGGTCTGAAATTTAGTTATTCTGATATGTATTTATTTCTTTTCTTTTTACTAACTTGGAATTATATCGAATCTATGGAAATGCTTAGATTAGTCTTCAAAAGAAGGTATAGCCCATGAATTGATTCTTTCTCATGATATTTAAGTACAACCTAAAAGCACTACGTAACCATAAAGTATAGTGGACTGTTTTCTAACCTCGATTATTTAGTTTTTCCAAAATGTGTCTATCACTTAAGCAAAAAAAAAAAAAAAATGTGTCTATCACTAGACCACGATAATGTAATTTACTCTTAGCTTTTTTAAGTTAGAAGTGTTGAAAGATGTTGTGGGGACAATACTAATGGATGACCAATCTGTAATGTTTTTATTAAAGCATGAGTTTTTTTCCTAGAAAAAATTGAAAAATATATAGCAATGCCAACTATTTTTAGATAACGATAGCATGTTTATGTCCAAAGCTAATGAATCTCAAAGTGTGTCACTTTAGCAAATTTTGGATGCATATAAGAGCAGATACATGTCAGACGATTAACCTCCAAATAACCAAAAAATGGAGATTTTTGATGGAGATGTTGTTGGTAGGTAAACTAGCTAGGACTTTCAGAGTATTTCAATGGATCAAAGACAAAAAAATACTCCTTTTGTTTCTTAAAGAGTGTAATTTTGACATTTTTCACATATATTAAGAAAATGATTAAAATGCATTAATGTTCTTAATAACGGTAGTTATTCAACCAATAGTATTTTAGATAAATAAAAATATTTATAAAACCAATGCATTTTACAATAAATATCAAACTAAAAACATCAATAAATTGCATTGAAAATTGAAAACGACACTCTTTATGAAACAAAAATAAAACTTCAAAAAGACACTCTTTGCGAAACGGAGGGAGTACTATTTTATATAGAAAGTTGGATGAAATCTAAGTTTAGATTGGTACATGTGATTTCTTTCTCAAGGAGGAAAGAAAATTCTGTTTAAAGTTGTTGCCTTTGCCTTACTTATCTTTAACATGTCTTGTGTTAAGCTTCCATAGACTATTTGCGCTAATTTGACGAGTCCCATGGCTTATTTTATTGGAATTTAATTGATCATCATCACATGAAGCACAGTGGATGTCTTAAGGGATATCTTTACCATATATTGAACGGTTTCACTAAGCTTGGAAAATTCAACATGAACGGGATTTGCTTGTTTGATAATTTTCTCTAAATCAGAAATCTCAAATCATGGTGAATTCTACAAATTCCATTAGATTCATGATGGTTAATTTATACTAGTTGCTAATGTGGAGACGACTAATGGAAAATACGTGAAAGTGCACATAATAATTTATACTCCTTCTGTTTCAAAAAAAAATGTTTTAAAATTTTCACATATTTATTAAAAAACATAAAATTTAGTTACTAATATATTATTTTATAATTAATTATTTTTTACAACTTTTAAACAATAAATTTTAAATACACAATTATAATTTTTAAAGTTTATAATTTATTATTAATGAATGCATTGAAAATGTAAAAATGTATTTTCTGAAACGAAATTATTTTCTAAATCATAGATCTAGAGAGTAATAATTATTTCTAGTTTAAAAGATTTCATTTAGCTAATCTGTAACACGCATATACATAATACACTATGGGGATTTGATTTGATATTTATATAACTTTTACATGGTGTGCCGGTTATCAAACTTTATATCTATGTAAATTTGTAAATACCAGATATGTCTAAAATACTTGTTTTAATATAAAGATATACACATTATTTAAAAGGTTTGCAGTTGCACTATAAAATTTTGTTTGGGTAATTAGCTACTGAGGGATATGGGTCGATTTTTGATAATAAATTTAGAAACTGATAATTCCAGATTTGTCTGGTAAATTGTTTTAACTTTATTTAGATCCTTAAGATTTTATTTCGATCTTCTTTCAGTTTCTAATTAGTTAGAGTTTTAACTTAAATAGTAAAAAAAAAAATAATATGATTTTTATGATTTTATTATCTAAAATATCTGAAATATATCTGAAATTTGAAATTTATATTTTAAAATGTATTTAAAAATAAAATATTTTCATAGTCTTAAAATATTTCAAAAATCTAATTTTTATAAAATATACGTAAAATACCAAATAATATATTTGTAATACGTGAGCCAAACCAATAACCAGAAATATAACAAATATCATATTTTCATGTCATTCGGATACACCAATCAGCTATTAGGTTCTACAAAAACTAAACCAATGCTCTCACATAGATCTGGGTATTTAGATACCTGTTTTGGTTCTGATTGGGTCAATTTCATATATTTTTAGTTTGTATTCGGTTATTTTAGGTCGGGTTTGAATATTTTAGATTTTGAAAAACTCAAATTCTTCATTAAATTTCTTCTACATAAAAGTTTAGAATTTTTTTTTAATAAATTACCGATAAATAGGTTTGGAAATAAAATTTTGAAAATAGAAAAACACTAATTTAATTGTTATTTTTAAACTTTGAATGCAACTTTTGTTAATGCATTAAATAAAAAGCTTGACATGCATTTTAAGTTAATAGCAAATCATTTTATCCGCAACTATATGTATATTGGATGATTTTGAGCCATGTGTAATATTTATATATATATATATATATATATATATATATATATTGAATAAAATAAGAGAAGTAAATTAGAAATATGGTGTTAAGTACATATATGTTCGGTTATCTTTGGATATCTGTTCGGTTTAGATATTTCATGTTCAAGTTCAGATATTCAATCTCTCCTAACTCAATATCCGTTTGAACATTTTGCTATTTTAATTCAGATTTTGATTCGAGTTTTTCAGATAAGTTTCGTGTTCGGATTCGAGTATCAGATAAATGCCCAACCATACTCTCACATATAACAATAATCCAGTGAAGTAAATATTTTTAACTAAACCAATCTGAATTAGTTTTTTGTGTATGTTTACTAAAATGTTTTCTGCCCCATATGCAATTCTCGCATGTGTATACTCATGATGTACCTTTATATCTTATGTGCGAAGAAGGCAGGGGAAGCTCTCATTACTCCTACGTGTGATTTACTTACTTGATTCATCCTGATTTAGTCTTTACTAAAAAATTGAAGGACCATTAGATACATTTTTTTTTGATCTTTTCAAACTCCAATAAAGTTTATGTGTTGGGCCTAGAAAACGGTAAACGTCAACAATAAGTACTTGGATTAGTGATAATAGTTTTTTTTTTAAATATAAATATTTATTACACTTTAAATTAATATATATATTTTAATATTTTTAGATTTTTGTCTTATCAATATGAAAAATTAAAAATAAAATAATTATTTGTAATTTTTTTATTTGGTTCAACAAATTTTAAGATATACTTTCAGATTTAGTTAAATATTATAAATTAAATTATTTATTATTTAATTGTAGTTCAAATACATTCAAGTACCAAGAAATAATTTATTGATTAATTCAGTAAACTGAATACCATTCATTCAACACACATATTTTATAACAATTATACAAGAAAATAATAATTTTAAAATATAATCATTTATTTTTACATCAAATTAAGGTATAACTCAAATTAATTATTTATGATGAAAATATAGTTATCTATACATTTTATTTTATTAATTTTTTAAGTTGATGTGAATTTTTTTTATATTTATAGTTATGTTATTTATTAAATTTTTACTAATAAAATACCTAAGTTACTCTCATATTTTAAGAATTTTACCAAAAATATAATTTTATAAATAAAATTACATGTATTATATTAAGGTGAAAGCTATATCATTTTATAATAAATCATGTTATTATTATTTTCTCAAAATTAGTTTTATATGTTAAATCAATTTTGAAATAACGTGTAGAGAATTATATAAAAGGCGTACAACGAATAGAGACTGGGCCAAAAAGACTTAAAAATATCGTAACTTAACAAATTTAAAACAAAAATAAAAATCTAAACAAAGCGACAAACCCTCTCAGTTCCTTGAAAATTCCTTTTGATTGTGAGGAGCGATCCCTTGCCCTGCGCACAAGTTTCATCGTCTTCTTCCCACTCTACCCTAATTCTCTAAAGTCTCTTCCTTTTTCTTTTCATTATTAATAATCTCAGCAAACGAAATTCAAAATCCAATTATTTTCTCGAGACTCGAGGTATGGTGAAAAAATCATCGGACGGTGTTGAGTCTTCGTCTTCGTCTTCTTCAGTGGCTCCGTTCCTAAGGAAATGCTACGAGATGGTCGACGATTCCTCAACCGATTCCATCATCTCGTGGAGTACTAATGGAGATAACAGCTTCGTTATCTCGGACACGACCGTCTTCACTGCTCAGCTCTTGCCCAAATACTTCAAACACAGCAACCTCTCTAGCTTCATCCGTCAGCTCAATATCTACGTTAGTCTCCCTCTCTCTATCAGTGATGTTTTCGTGAATTGTCCGTTGCTGTTTCTTGAAATCTGGGAATCATGGGCTTGTGTTCTTCTTATTCTCTGTATCTGTAAAGTTGATTCCTTTTTTGAAAAATTTGATTACTTTATGTTAATGATGAAATGGGTATACGCTAATCACCAAGAAGGATGTTTTTGTCAATATAGTGAGAGTAAAGTTTGTGTTTTTTTTCTTTTTGGTGTCAGGGTTTTAGAAAAGTTGATGCAGATCGTTGTGAGTTTGCGAATGACGGGTTTGTGAGAGGTCAAAAGGAGTTGCTAAAGAATGTTATACGGAGGAAGAATGTTCAAAGCAGTGAGCATCAGAGCAAAACTACAGCTGAAGCTTGTCAGGAAAAGCCTGGGGAGAAGAGTGAACTGTGGAAAGAAGTTGATATCTTGAAAGGAGATAAGAAGGCATTGGCGCAGGAGTTGGTGAAAGTTAGGCAGTACCAGGAGAGCACGGACACTAAGATGCTACACTTAGAAGACAGAGTTCAAGGGATGGAAGAGAGTCAACAAGAGATGCTTTCGTTTTTGGTTATGGTTATGCAGAATCCAAGTCTCTTAGTTCAGTTGCTTCAGCCTAAGGAAAACAGTTGGCGAAAGACGGAAGGAGGAGGAGGAGCAAAGATTTTGGAAGAAGTGACTGATGAAGGAGAAACAAACTCAAAGGGTCTTCCTTTAGTAACATACCAGCCACCATCAGAGGGAACAGCAAAGTCAAGCTCCAACGAGATTAATGATTTCTTGAGAAATGCTGATATGTTGAAGTTCTGCTTGGATGAGAATCGTGTGCCTTTGATCATACCTGATCTGTATGATGATGGGGCGTGGGAAAAGCTTTTGTTGTTGAGCCCTTCAAAGAAGAAGAATAAGAATATGCAGGAGAAGAATGTGAAGAAGGGAAAGGATGATGTGACATTGGAGGAGGAGGAGGATGAAGATGGAAGAATGGAACTAGACAAGAGTCTTGCCCTGGAGCTATTAGAAGAAGAAATGGAGAAAGCAGATGATTTTGATATTGGACAGCTTACTCCAGAGAGGTCTAGGAATCTTGAGATTCTTACACAACATATGAGATTACTGGCTTCAGATCAGTAGCCAGAGAAAAAAAAGACGAGTTTTTGAACATATAGAACTTTTGTGGTTATTATATAATGAAACAACAAAGTTAGGCTGGAGCTTTTCTTATAGCGTCTTACTATAAATCTGCGGAGATCATATTTTGTTTAGTATCATTTGGTAAACTGCATTTTTCAACAGGTATTATATGGAACTAAATGCAGTAACGATAACTAGTACATAGCCTTGATGTTCTCAGTTTGGCTCTTAAAAGTTAAAACTTTCCTTCTCCTGAGTTTTCAATGAGCTGAAGACTGAAGATTTTCACCCTGAAAGTGAAAAGATTAGTTTTATGTAAAATGGTCTTATATATTTAAAACATGAGTTTGCATGTGTGCTCTGATTCAGTCTTTTGCTATGGTTTATATTGTGTTTCACCAAGTTGGTTTTCGTATTTGAAATAGGATAATTTTCGCAAATAACTATTTTTAAATTTTTGTTATTAAAATCGTCTTAAAATAACTAAAATAATTAAATGATTTTTTTTTAAAATTTGAAATTTCATTTCCAAAACTCGTCCCTTAACTTTAAATTTTAAATTTATATTAGTTATTTTTTTAGGTAAAAGTGTTTATTGAACTATTTAATAAAACATTTTGATTATTTTTTTATTGGGTACTATTTTGTGAAAATAAACTAAAAAAAATATTTTAGAGAATTTTTTTTGAAAATTTTCTTTAGGATAAATAGTTATTGTTGCCAAAAAAAAATATAAAAAAATAAATAAACATAAACATAGGCAGAAATCTCGAATTAACAGTAACAGGTAAAACTGAGACAGGTTGTATTTGTGCCAGTGGAAGAATAATAAAACAGTTATTGATATTATCAACGGACTGATTCCTCATCTTGTGAACCCATCAGATGTGCTTAAATGTCATAAACAAGACAACCTTTTCTCTTGTATCAAGAGCTCAATCATCAAACAGAACACACAAACAAAACTCAAAACCAATGCCATTACCCTTGTCTGATGAATCCCATGGCTCGTTGCGAGAGCATCTACTGGACGTGGAAGCCTTGTCTGTTCAGGAACCGAAGATACGTGTAAGAGACCTGACACGAGTCTCCGATGACGGATCTCTGATTCTGAAAGGAGTTTCCATGGATATACCCAAAGGGATGATCGTTGGTGTGATCGGTCCAAGTGGTAGCGGAAAGTCAACGTTTTTAAGATCTCTTAACCGTCTCTGGGAGCCTCCGGCGACAACTGTTTTCTTGGACGGCGTAGATATTACGAGCATCGACGTCGTCACTCTCCGCCGTAGAGTCGGCATGCTTTTCCAGCTTCCCGTTCTCTTCGAAGGTACTATAATCTGAAAAAAGTTGTCTCCTTTCTTCTTCAATCGCCATTGATATCTATAAAGTTGTCTCCTTTCTTCTTCAATCGCCATTGAAGTCTATAAAGTTGACTGCTTTAATGGTGTAGATGTTATTACATGTCTGGTTTTTGATGTGTTTGGTTTGGTTTCACAGGGACTGTTGCGGATAATGTGAGATACGGTCCGAATTTGAGAGGGGAGAAGCTAAGTGACCAAGATGTTTACAAGCTGCTGAGTTTTGCGGATCTTGATGCTTCTTTAGCCAACAAGACTGGTTCTGAGTTATCTGTTGGCCAAGCGCAACGAGTAGCACTTGCAAGGACTCTAGCCAACGAGCCTGAGGTGTTGCTTCTTGATGAGCCAACAAGCGCTTTGGATCCTATATCGACTGAGAACATTGAGGATGTTATAGTGAAGCTGAAGAAGCAGAGAGGGTTAACAACTGTGATTGTGTCTCATAGTATCAAGCAGATACAGCGAGTTGCGGATATTGTCTGTCTTGTTGTTGATGGAGAGATTGTTGAAGTTCTTAAACCTGATGAGCTTTCTCAAGCTACACATCCAATGGCTAGGAGGTTTCTTCAACTCAGTTCCTGACACCACCACACAGTTTCACTTGCTTTTTTTTTTATTTGAAATAAGACAAATGAATTACAAAATGATGTCTGAGTGTAACAACAACAATACCTTTTAAGGTTTATGTCTGTTTATATTGTGCAATGAAAGAAGAGAAATGAATATGTAAGCATATGCACAGCAAATGTATCAAAAGAATGGATTTTTGAGAAATTGCAATCTTAGAAACTTGGTTTGGTGAAGTCTGTGTCCACTGAGCTAACAGGAACAACAGCAGGAGCTTTAGGTGAAGTGTCATCAAGTTGGATAATCTCCTTTCTCCCCTCTCCTCCATTCTCAGCTCTAACCACCTTTGTCACTGCACCAAACGCGTTTGATAACCACGAAGCTCCACTTGACACATAAGGGTTGGCCATTAAAGCTGTGCCTGCGCTGATTGCTCTCTCCTCAGCAGCTGCTAAAGCAGATTTTGTAATCTCCCTCACTTGATATCGCTCATCCACTTCTCTCAACTTCTCGTTGACCACAGTTGTTCCTATGCTTAGCTTTTCGCTCAAACCCATCTTGTTGTCGAGGGAAGCAATGGTTGCTGAAGCGTTTGAGACCAAGTTGTGCCTGTCGTCAAACGCTTTGGCTTTCTCCATGGCATCTTTTCCAACAGCGAAACCTCTTTCCATCATGATGCTTACCACATGTTCAGCTTTCTTGACAGTGAAGCCATTGAATGAATACTCCGGCTGCAACAGAGGAGACCAAACATGAGACAACTGAAGGTAACCATAAGAGCAAAGAGTTATCTTCTTTTTGGGGGTTTACCGAGTCAAGTGCAAGGGCTTCTGGTGGTAGCTCGTAGTTCACAGCAGGAGTAATACTAACACGATGATCAGCAATGACAGCTCCCTAAACGAAAGTATTGTAAAATATCTTACACTCCCACAACATGCTCACAGAAAAAGAAACACACATAAGAAAAGTACCGTTAAGAGCATAGCAGTCTCTGCCCCTTGTGGATCCTTAAAAGTAACATAAGCAAGCTGAGTTTCTTGCGTCTCACTGTGATGATCATAATAAGTAACTAAGATTAGATATTCGGTAAAGATGATCAAGTTAACAAGGACAAGTTTTTTGTTCAACCTTCGCATCTCGACGTAGTGAATGTCACCAGAGAAAGAAAAGAACTCTTGAACATCTTTCTTGGAAACACTGAGTGAAACATTGCTAATCTTCACAGTTTTCACCTGCAGCAACAAGTACAAGAACAGACTGAATCAAGACTTAAAACTAGGCAATAGGCATCTTAAAACTATACAAAAGATCATTCAAGAGTCAAGACAGTGGAGAAACAAGAAACACTGTGCTTACAGGGGAAGTAGTAGGCTGGGAATCCATGAGAATGTTGTGCTGAGTTTGATGATCTAAAGGAATGAAAGCAGCCTGTAGAGAGACAGAGAGAGAGAGAAATCAATATTCATAAAAGACAAAAAAAAAAAGCCAAAGCTAATAACTTTGAAGTGAGATTGATTCTTCTAAGATTCAAAGAGTAAGTTAAATCTATTGACTTGCTTCTAACTGATTAAAGTTAGCATATTGAGAACAGAATCTTGAAACTGCAGATTCAGAAACAAAAACTTTGAACTAAAGAAAGTTTTTTTTTTATTTTTCTTTAGGTAACCGACACAGTGAAGAGATCTCAGACTTATTCAAAAATCATCAGATCAAGGGTCGGTGTAAAGTTGATGAATTTAGCAGAAATCTCAAGTTTTTTTCAGTAGAACATAGCCGCCACCACTTTTCACGGCGGAAACAAAACAAAAACGCAAGTTTTTATCTAATGAGAGAGATCTGAAAATAGCGACGAAACATAGACTTGAACTCGAATCTGAAGAGAGAAAAAATTGATGGGCGAGAATGCTTACCGACATTGTCGCAGGGCGGCGGAGAATGGAGCAAAGTGTAAAGTGGGAAATCAAATCTGCTGGAGAAGAAAAGGGATGCAAGTCACAGAGTTTACCAGATTTAATAATTTTCTATGACGTTTCCTTTTTTTCTTTCTAATGTTAGAAAATGGCAAATATTTTTTTTTGGTATCAGAGAGTACTATTATTCTAAAATACTCTTTACATACGATACTTCACAATTCTTACTTTTCAACTTTATGTACCTTAAAAAGGAATTTTAATTTACCTCAAATTTAATATTTATTTTTAAATAATATCTATTTTTATAAATATTTTATATTTATTACGAATTTTTTTTTATTGAATCTATTTTTCAAAAATGACATCCAAATTAATTATTTCAATCAATTTCTCTATATGTTTAGAGATTAAATAACTAAACACACTCATTTATCTGTTTAATTGTATTTGTGATTAATTTAATGTTTATTTATTTTTATAATGTTTAACTTTTCATATCTTTAATTTTATTTATAAAATCATATACTTTATTAAATTCTATAATATTTTTTAAAAAAATATAAAATAAATAAAATATTAATTATTTGTATCACGATTCGAGAAAAAAGAATACACAATCAAAACTATATTTTTGTATACATATCATGATCTTATTTAAGAAAACAGATAGATATTTTTTAAATGATTAAAGCAAAAGTATTTTTTTATATAGAATAGCTATCTCATTCTTTACACATTAAAATTGATTCCTTCAATATTCAGTATGTCTATGATCACAAAGTTGTCAAAAAAAAACCCCAAAAAGGTTGTAAATTAGATCATAGTTTAAGGGATTTTAGTTGCTTTGTGTCTAACATCAGTGTTCTAAAATACAGCTGGTACAGCTATATATACGGTATACATATATTATTCAATAGTTTATTGTACTGTTTTTATTATATGATAGAATAATACGGTGATGATTTGTATAAGCGCGAATACATCATTTTATTATACGATGTTAATACAGACATTTATATGATCACAATTTATAAGCTATATATTTTCAAAGAAATTTTAGTAAACAATTATAATATATCTGTTGGATTCTTTTGATTTCATTCATATTAGTTTATGTTTTTTTTTCAAATAGCAAATACATTATTTTTATTATACGATGTTTATACAAACGTTTATATGATCACAGTTTATGATCATAGTTTATAAGCTATATATTTTTAAGAGAATTTTAGTAAACAATTGTAATATATCCGTTAGATTTTCTAATTTCATTCGTATTAGCTTATATTTTTTTTCAGATAAATAATTACAATGTAAAATCTAGAGAAATTTTCTTAGATAACTCCCTTTAATTTGTTATTCACAAAAATAGTTCTTAAAGAAGAAAATGACCAAAAATAAGTTTTTTTAGCAGTTAAATTTTTTAGTTATATGCATTTATACCCCTAGGGTTAACTAATTTAGACTTTAGGGTTTAGAGTTAACGGGTGGGTTTGGGGATAGGGTTTCAAATTTCAAAAAAAAAAGATTGAAAATTTCAAAAAAAAAAATGTTATTTTGGTCATTTTATTTTTTTATAGCTATTTTTGTGACAAAAACTTCAAAAGGCTATTTAAGATAATTGCCCAAAAATCTATTTAATTATATTTGTTATATATTTTATTATTTAGATATAATTATTTTGTTTATTACTATAGTATTTATTTAGAATATGTTTACCGTATATATTACATATACACATTTAACCGGTATACAATAATCAATCATCCGACTAAAGTATATTATAGTGTATGTTAAAACACTGCTAAACAGTGAAACATCGCAAAAGAGGACCCAGACTTAATGATTATTCACACTGCATCACATGTTAAAGGGTAATGGGAAGTTTTGATATGTCGGAAAATGGGATGAAATTGTCCTGTGATGGAGAATAATATATATGGGCTATTTGTCCTGCGATAGCTTTTGTTCTTTGCCAAAATGGTCCATGGAATCTCTCTGTACATATTTGCCTAACGATACCAAAATCGCTTCATCGAATATTAAACATGTATAAGATCACAACGATGATCTCATAGCTCAAAACGAACTTGTAAATTGGATCGGAGTTGAGTGCAACCCGGTTGCTTCACTCTCCTCCCCCCCTGCAAACTCCATCCTGCTGAGGTATCACCACATGGAAACCTTTCTTCAATTCTCAGTAGTTTTTAAGAGTCAGGCTAATCGTTGTGTAGATGAGAGGAGTTTCGCCTTCTGCATCTGTTAATATACCAAGTTGCATGTTTCCTAAGTCCCATGCCGATGAGAACTTTGAGACTTGTGAGCATTATACATGTTATGACAAATAAAAAGACCATCCACATCACTCTCCATGGGAGTGGACTACAAGGCAAGTGTGCTGCATATACTGGAGTCAGTACTCTGATCACCTGAAGCCTCAAATAAATACACACTTATTTTTTTGACTAATCACAAGCACATGTTTCATAAGTTTCTAGGGCGAAGGGGAAGAGGAATATACCACACAAGCGGGTGCAATGGGAACGAATGTGAGGTTTGTCTTTCTATCTTCCGGGCGAATGTTCAATGTCTGACAAAGAAGATTACCAGGAAAAAATAAAATAGATGTTTCTAACACAATACTCGACGCAGAAATAAAATTTGTAGGGCCAATGGAACAGCTAGAGAGAGAGAGAAGCTTAGATCATCAGTACCTGCTCGCAGAGAGCTTGAAGAAACTCAGAGTACGCTATAGGTCTGATGCCATTGAACTTGGCAAGAAATGAATGCTTGATGATGTCTATCATCATCTCACAGAAGAAGACCATAGTAGCATTCTGCAGAGTCCACGTAAAATTACTTAAGAGCAACCAGGAAAAAGACGTGTGTGTAATATTTATCAGTACCAGTACACTTACGTAGATAAAGTTTCCGAACCATGGACCTTCAGCCTCGAGAATGTTTTGAGCCAAAACAGACACAAGGAAGGCCGATATGTGGAATCTCTCTATTGCATCTGGTAGAGAAATAGTAAAATAACAAGATCATACCAGTTAATAGATGGAATTAGAGTCTCAATCCGACCTCATCTTCAAAGGTGGTTGGAAAAGAACTAAGCTGATGTTCAAATCTGTAGGAGTCCCTTAATAGTTATTAAACACAAATGGAATAGAGTAAAATGTTACCTGCATATACTAGACCATGAATGTTGTCTTTGCTGAAACGCTTGAAGACACTGCTCTTTATCTCAGCAAAGTTATTTGACACCAGAAGGGCCAACAAGGCATTGTTGTGAGCAACAATACACGTTGACAACGTAATTGCCTGAGCTAATAGAATGAATGAATGGAGAAGTGAAGACAGTCAAGGGCACAAGAGAATAAAGATGTGAAAGTAGTTAACAGAAATCAAACTAGCAATCAAGTAATAAGGATATTCGACGCAACCATAGTTAATGCCAGATCCGAAACGAATCTCCAAGTAGAAAATCTCAGTTTCTCAGGAGGGGAAATAGCCAGTCCCGCTGCGGAATTAAACAGAGCCCCAAATACATCTCCACAAAAACTTTGACAGAGTCTATCAAATATCTGAAACACAATATCTGTATTAGTACCAATTGGATTGAGAAGGCAAGCCAGACAGAAGCAGTGAATTTCCTAACTAAACCATGTAAGTGATGGAAGAGCGTAAAGTGAAAAAAAAATCTAGAAGGGGGTGGGTTTACGTTACCTCTAAGATATTGTAAACCACATATAGTTTTATGGTACTTTGACCACGAATCATGTGGTAAATTAGGCTGATATCTGTGGGAAACAAAACAAATTAGAGAACGGTTTGGAGAATCCATTTCCACATCAATTTGATGAGCTGAAGAGAAAAGTCCATTCTAACAAGTGACAAACCTATGCAAACCGTGGGATATCACTACACATGTTTTGATAGATTAAACGTAAAATATATAAATCAAGAAGATTTAACTGCACCTGTTCTGCCAAGAAGAATGGTACCAGAAGCCAAAACTAGAAAACAAGCAAGATCAGACAGCTCCGATGAGGAAGGCCTCCTGAACTGCCTGCCACGAAAATTACTAAGTTACTTCCTCACAATGAGAACAACAGAATCATGTGTATATCGAAGACATGTCAAAGATGCACATTGTGGTAATACAGAATAGTCCGTAGCATGTTATACTATCAAGGAAGAATCGAATCTAGAAAGTGACTCACCTGTTCTTTAAAGCACCCCAGAATAACAGCAGGACTCTTATTGGCATGACTGTCAACAATGACAGAAATGAGTTGACGCAGACAAAAAAGCCAGTGTGTAGAAGCTGCATTAAAATGTGGAAAAAAACTGTGTAAAAAAAATAACAAAAGACAAGCATAAGATGTAATTTAACTTTCAGCTTAGGTAACTCCTCACACCACAAGTTCAAACTCATCAACTACAAGAACACAAATGAACAAACGTAGCTAAACCAAGTACGTTCACACTCTGTGAGAAAAGGGGAGAGCCAGTGTTTACCACTTCGCATCGCCATGGCAAGCGGAAGATCATATCATATATCCTCTCCCGTTCAACATCATTTCCAGTAGACGTTGTGCTCCGTAACGAGACCCCACCGTAAATCTCCCCCATAAAGTAATTCATAGGTGACCTCGTCTCAGCACTAAGAACTAATGACAACAATAGCAGACATCACTGTAAGGAAACGATAGTGTAAACCAATGAAAGATTGAAACTTACAATCAGGATCATCAGCCATAAGCTGTTTCCAGTCCAAAGAAGTTTCAGTATCAAGTCTCGTCACCACATTCCCATTCGTCTCACTTCTTGGAAACTGATTCTGCACTTCCTGAAACGGTGGATTCTCAAAGGAGCTTACCTCCTCCGCGTATAGCTTCTTCTCAGAAGCCATGATCTCAGAGAATCTCTCATCGTTACTCGAGTCCATACTCCCGTTAACGTTCCTCTGCCTTAGCTCGCCGAAATTGAATCCGTTATGCTGTACAGTCTGCGTCATGACGCAACCGCCGGCGCCACCACTGCTGAAGTAACTCAATCTGTTTTCGTAAACCGATCTTTCGCCGTCGTCGCAGGACGCCCAATTCGAATCCTCCACGGAACCGTTCGATGGGAATTGAGGATCGCCATTCTCGGGGATAGTCTCGACTTTGTTGTTGTGCTTCTTCTTCTTCTTCCTCTGTCTCCTTCGCTTAGGCGATTCTGTGGAGTCGTTTCTGCTGATCGGATCTGAGGTGGATCGGGGGATTGGGGGGAGTGAATCGTTCTCGAAGGAGCTGGTTTGGGTGAGAATCTCAAAGGAGAGTTTTCTCCCGGTAGGCCTAACCGTCATTGTCTTAGGTACAGTGGAGAAGAGACGATGTAAAAGTATACACGAAATCGGAAAGCAGAGAGAGACAGAGGAAAGGTGGAAGGGGGGATTGTTGTCGTCGAGGCGCAGACGCTGTTTTATGGAAACGCCGTTTTGCTGCGTGCCATGTGTCTTACGTTTTGAATCGATTCAAGAGGAATGATGACGTAGCTTGCCAATTATATAGTGACAAGTGTCACCCTGAAGTCGCTTTCACGTGCTTAGGTGTGACCAAAGTGTGATTTCCCATTCCATTTTTATCAGATCCCTATGTACAGTTGTAGATCAGTCTGGATACACCCATAGCTGAGAAAATAAAGGGAGTTTTTTTTTTTTAACACAATTCAAGGGAGTTTAAAATTGAAAAAACTACTCCCTCTCCCTCTGATTTTATATTTGAAGGATCTTTTTATATTTCACAATATAAAATATTTTTGAAGTCTAATGTAAAAAATATATAATAAAATATTATTTATGTAAAAAGCCAAAAGTAGAGTTAAAATGTGATTTATTATTAGTTTTTTTCTCTATTAATTAAATGCTAAATTTAAATGTATTTTTAAAAAAATATGTGTGCTCTTATAATTTAAACTAGGTATTTTTCCCGCATATGCAGGCTTAAACGTTTATAATTATTTATTAATACATATATTATTAATTAAAAATTATAATGATAAATTATTATTTATGTTTTCATTTGAAAGTTCTTACATAATATAATTTTTAAAAAAATTTATTGTATACTATATTTATTATTAATAAATAAAATTTTAAAATCACTCAATATTTATTTTCAATTATGTAAAATTAAGAATTTTACTTGAATAATATTTAGTTTTGTATTTTCTGATTTTAAATTTGTAAATTTTAATTAACACATTTTCAGATAATAACACAATATATATAGGAATTATTATTTAATTTTAAAATATATTTTTAGATTTTGAATAATTCTTACTATTGTCAATTTTAATCAATTATCTAATTAATTAAATTTGAAATTTATTTTTCATTTTTAGATATCTTTTATAAAAATTTATTAATGTTATAAATGATATTAACTGCTCTAACTTTTAACGTGAGAGTTCGGATACGAAAAATCACTTCGCAAATAATAGTATAGATATATGAATCTGAAGATCCGACTTATCTTCTCAAGGTAAGTCTACCAGTGACAGACAAACCTAATTGTTCTACATAAGAATTAGATACACCACTTAACCATACAAATAAATAAATTTAGATAGTAGGTTTCAAATTCTAAGCATTTAGCACCTTTCTAATCTTACCGTACCACTTAACTACATGATGTAGTTAAAACATATATTATTACTAATGTTAAAATAAAAGATCTAATTTACAAGTTTAGAAAAAAGAGAAATTCATTTATATAGCCCTTTTTAGTTTGTTCTTCACAAAAATAGTTCTTAATGAAGAAAATGACCAAAATAGGTTTTTTAGAAGCTAATTTTCTTTTATTTATATACATTTGTACTTTTAGGGTTAACTAATTTAGACTTTAGGTTTAGAGTTAAGGGGTGAGTTTGAGGATAGGGTTTCAAATTTCAACAAATAAATAAAAAAAAATTAAAAATTTCAAAAAAAAAAAATACTATTTTGGTCATTTTATTTTTCTAGGGCTATTTTGTGACAAAAACTTAAAAAATGCTATTTGAGAGAATTATCCTTAGAAAATCTTAATTTTCCTTTCCAAATTTTTAGTTTAGGATTTGAATTTCTCCCTTCAAAAATTTCAAATGATCATCAAAGCATTATGCAGAATTAAATCAAAGATGAGTTCATCTCATCTTTTATATTCGACAAGTAATCTTGCATCTAGATTCATATTAAAAAGGGCAATTCTCTTAAATAGCCCTTTTTAAGTTTTTGTCACAAAAATAGCCCTCAGAAAATAAAATGACCAAAATATACTTCTTTTTTTTGAAATTTTGATTTTTTTTAATTTTTTTTTTGAAATTTGAAACCCTAACCCCAAACCCACCCCTTAACTCTAAACCCTAAAGTCCAAATTAGTTAACCCTAGGGGTATAAATGCATATAAATAAATTTTTTAGCTTCTAAAAAAAACATTTTGATCATTTTCTTCTTTAAAAGCTATTTTTGTGACAAACAAACTAAAAAGGGCTATATAAGGGAATTTCTCTATTAAAAACGTATACTTGTAATGTTTACGAAATATTATAATCATATTCATATTTTTCCAGTACAAAAATTAAAACTCAAAATGGGGTTCAAATGATAAAATATGTTAGTCTCAACAGACCAATAATGTTTTGGTATAGCTTACCAGATATAATGTTTATCCTTTGTAGGGTTGAATAAAATTTACATAAAATTTGATTTAATTTGTTTTTTCGTTTTAATTTAAACTAAAATTTTGAATATTTATAACTATACGAAGCAAACAAATATTATATATAACATTCATAAAAAGAAATGATAAATACTAACTTTTTAAGAATGAATATCCAATATGATCCATTATACATATATACATATATTTATAAAATTATATATATATATATATATATTATATTATATGTAAGTTTTACAATAATTTTATTTTGTTAAACTTATTAGTTGAGATATTAAAGTTTTAAAAAGTAATTTTATTTTTATAATACAATATTATTATTTTATTATTTTAAGTTTTATTTATTTTAATTTTTTATAATTTTATTTGTATGAATCGAATCTGATATTCGATTAAAATAAAAAAATTAGATATCTAAACACTGAATATCTATATATACAAATAAAATTGAATCGTATTAAATAATTAATTATTCGAACAAAGTAGATCAAATCACATTTGATATCTTCAAATATCCAACAGATCAGTCAATAAATGATTATTCAAACAAATTATACAATACCTCCAAAAATCCAAATATTTGTGAGGCCGCAACATTTGTAAGAGCTTCAATACTTTGATTGGTACTAGCTAATCACCAAGGTGAGGATCAACTTCAAATTTCATTACATAACTTCAATGATGTTCGTTTAGCAGACACAGCTTCTTGTGGCTGCGGTTGTGGTTGCACATGCGTCAAACTCGTTTAGTTGTTGTTCGTTTCATAGACACAGTCTCAATCGCAGCTATATATTATTGTTTGTTTCACAGTCACAAAAAATTGACGCAACCACATGAAATTGATGCACGTGCATGTTATGTTGTTATATTCGTTTTGTAGACGTTGCATTTATTTTGCATTTTATTTTTATAAATTTGTATAATAATATTTTTTAAAAATTGTTGCAGCCTTATCTGTATGTAGTTGCATCAATCAAACGAACAATACTTGGAAAAAAAATTGTTGCAACCGCAGCTTTTAAATCGCAGCCGGTAATTTATCAGCGTTCAAATTTTATAAACGTAGGACGTATCGTTCATATGTAGTTATCCGCGTCAATCACACAAACAAATTTTATAAAAAAAATTACCGCAACTATAGCCGTAGATAGCTGCATCAACCAAACGAACAACAATTTGATTGGGTCGAAATAAAACGATTTCATAATTTGATTGACGTTAATTGATTAATCCAACCCCGAAATGTTGTTTTCATGTGTTTTGACTTTTAATCGATAACACTTGATCGAACTTTTTTTTTTTTTTTTTTTAGAACACACACTTGATCGATCAGACCATTAAAAAACTCGAGCCAGTGTACACTTGGTCCATCAAATTTCATCTCCAGTGTACTTAGGCCCAGAAAATAGTTCCAAGTAATAAAGCAAGCGAGGGAACAAACACAGAAGCAAAGAAAAAACTCGTCAGAGATGATGGCACTTCCTCCTTCTTCTCCATCATCATCTCCTTCTCTTCAACGTCTCTCCACCTTCAAAAACCCACCTCCTTCCGGACCACCACAACCACCACCGTCGTCTACCTCTTCACCACTAGACTCCTTCGCCAACGACCCCATCCTCGCCCCATTCCTCTCCCCTTCCTTCTCCTCCTCCTCCTTCTCCTCTGCCGCACTCGCCTCCGGGTCTCCCGCCTCCACCGCCGAGCGTCTCCACCAAGCCATCCGCCTCCTCGACTCCCAGCTCCGCAACGATGTCGTCTCTCGCCACCCCGAACTACTCTCCCAGCTCTCTTCCCTCTCCCACGCCGAGATCTCCCTCTCCTCCCTCCGCTCCTCCGTCTCCTCTCTCCAATCCTCCATCCGCCGCATCCGATCCGATCTATCCGAGCCTGTACGCTCCATCCGATCCAAATCCGTTCAGCTCTCGAATCTCCACTCCGCTACCGAGCTTCTCTCTCACTCCGTCCGCACGCTACGCCTCTCCAAGAAGCTTCGCGATCTCACCGCGGATGGATCCGATCCGGAGAAGATCGATCTCACCAAAGCTGCGCAGCTCCATTTCGAGATCTTGACGATGTGTAAAGAGTACGATCTCTTCGGAATCGACGTTATCGACGAGGAGATCAAATTCGTCAACGAGATTGGGGAGAGATTGAGATCCGAAGCGATGAGAGTCTTGGAGAGAGGTATGGAAGGGCTTAATCAAGCTGAAGTTGGAACTGGCTTGCAGGTTTTCTATAACCTTGGAGAGCTTAAGGCTACGGTGGATCAATTGGTGAACAAGTACAAAGGCATTGCTGTGAAGAGTGTAGGCGTTGCTATGGACATGAAAGCGATTTCTTCTGGCTCTGGTGGTGGGTTTGGGCCTGGAGGGATTAGGTCTAGCGGAGCACCGCACATTGGTGGTGGAGGGAAGGTTAGGGAGGCGTTGTGGCAGAGGATGGCGAGTTGTATGGATCAGTTGTATTCGCTTGTATTCGCTGTGTGGCATTTGCAGCGTGTGCTGTCGAAGAAAAGAGATCCTTTTACGCATGTTCTTCTTCTTGATGAAGTCATCAAGGTATAAGGAACTTTAGTTTAAGCTGCATTAGGTCATTGAGAGAAAGATAAGAGTGTTCTTGGATGTGGATGAGATGATTGCTGTTATATTTAGCGAGCATGATTGATGTTTCATCAACTTTAGTTAGTGATCCTTCCATGTTTCTGCATAAAGATGAAGCCTTTGGTAAGTGTTTTTGTGATGTCAGTGGTTAGATTCAAGGTATAAGGAACTTGTTGAATTTTACTGGAAACTTTGGCTCTCAGAGTTTACTCGTTAGTTTAGGCTGCATAAGGTAATTCAGAGAAAGATAGAGTGTTATTGGATGTGGATGAGAAGATTCTTGTCACCTTTAGAGAGCATGATTGGTGTTGATCAACTTTAGTTAGTGATCCTTCCATGGTTTTGCATAAAAATGAAGCCTTTGATATGTATTTTTGTGATGTCAGGGCTATTGGTTAAGTTTGATTCCAATCATTTTCTTGCTGAAATGTAATGTTTATTTGTGACAGGAAGGTGATTCTATGTTAACAGACAGGGTCTGGGACGCACTTGTAAAGGCGTTTACTAGCCAAATGAAGTCTGCGTTCACAGCTTCGAGTTTTGTGAAAGAAATATTCACCATGGGATATCCAAAGCTCGTGTCTATGTTAGAAAATCTCCTTGAGAGGATTTCTCGTGACACCGATGTTAAAGGAGTATTACCTGCGATTAATTCAGAGAGGAAAGAACAAATGGTTTCATGCATTGCAATATTCCAGACTGCTTTCTTATCACTATGCTTTGGACGGTTGTCAGATCTTGTGAACTCCATATTCCCTATGTCGAGCCGTGGGAGTTTACCTTCTAAAGAACAGATCTCACAGGTATTATCACACATTCAAGACGAGATTGAGGCTGTTCATCCAGATGGTCGTTTGACTCTTCTAGTTTTGCGTGAGATAGGCAAGGCCCTTAGTAATCTTGCTCAACGAGCTGAGTGCCAGGTATGCTTAACTTCTTTTGTCTTCTATTTCTCTTCGCAATTGGTGGTATATAGTACCCATTGTCCTCTTCCTATTCACACAGTCTCTCCGAGTACAGTTTCATTAAACTTTGAATAGTACGGCTTAAAGTTTGCTTGAACACAGTGAAGGTTGCATGCAGATGTAAAGGGTAGAATGTGTAGAAAGTAATAATTCGTGCGGCTACTATAGTTTCCTTGTTAGGAAAGTAGAGCTACGTTTACCTCTGCCACGAAATGTACATGTGTTAGCTGCTACTTTGGATGATATAGCAATCGGGGTTAAGAAGAAAGAGAAGTTAGAGCATTAGTATGTATGCTTTTATGTTTGACATGTAACGCAGCTACATTTGTATGGCAGATTTCTACAGGCCCTGAGACGCGCCAAATAACAGGTTCTGCAACTTCAACACAGATCAGGAACTTCACATTATGTCAGCATCTGCAAGGAATCCACACGCATATCTCATCCATGGTAGCGGACCTTCCCAGTATCGCTGCTGATTTATTGTCTCCTCATCTGGGTGCGATATATGCTGCGGCATGCGAGCCCGTTACACCTTTGTTTAAAGCAATGCGAGACCAGCTGGAGTCATGCATTCTTCAGATCCACGACCAAAACTTTGGTGTTGATGATGCTGCCTTGGACAACAACACTTCCCCATACATGGAGGAGTTGCAGAAATCGATTCTTCACTTCCGTAGAGAGTTCCTATCTAGACTGTTGCCTTCCGCAGCAAGCGCCAACACTGCAGGGACAGAATCAATCTGCACTCGACTTGCAAGACAAATGGCTTCAAGGGTTTTGATCTTCTACATCAGGCATGCTTCCCTGGTGCGACCACTATCAGAATGGGGGAAACTCAGGATGGCTAGAGACATGGCGGAGCTGGAACTCGCGGTGGGACAGAATCTTTTCCCTGTGGAGCAACTCGGTGCACCGTACAGAGCTCTTAGAGCATTTAGGCCATTGATATTCTTGGAAACATCTGAAATGGGATCATCTCCTCTCGTCCAGGATCTACCACCGAGCATCGTCCTGCATCATCTCTACACGAGAGGGCCAGACGAGTTAGAGTCACCGATTCAGAAGAACAGACTGAGTCCTAAGCAGTACTCACTGTGGCTTGATAATCAAAAGGAGGATCAGATCTGGAAGGGGATAAAAGTGACTTTGGATGATTATGCAGTGAAGATAAAGTCGAGAGGGGACAAAGAGTTTAGTCCAGTTTATCCTCTAATGCTTCAAATTGGTTCTTCTTTGACAGAAGCGAACTTATAAGCTCCATAAGTGCTTTGTTTCATTTTTTCAAGGCTTTCAAGGAGTTTTCTTCAGTAATAGTGACAGTACCTATCTCTTACATACATGTCTTATGTTTCGTTTGAAGAAGCTCTTGCTTTCATGTGTTTTTATGTTAACATCATATTCAAAAGAGTTTCACTCTGCAAAGAAGGGAGATTCAACTATGATATTCATACCAAAGAGTATTTATATGGAACATATATACAACAGTCATATATACAACAAAGGCTGCAGGACGCAAAGTATTAAGAAGCTCTCTCGTAAGGAGGTTCTTCACTACTACTATCTATCTCGGTTACAAAGGTGAACATGGATCATCAATTCCCAACGGGAATAGATCTCTCACCTAAGCCGAGTGGTGAACGTGAACGTTGACGCCTCTTGATCTCGGCGAGGACCCTTCTCATCTCAGGTTGCTGTAGCGATGGCTGCCTTATCTTTTCAAATTCTTTCTTTATCTTCACGACTTGGCTATGTTTCGGACCATTTTCGTTTCCATTATTGGTCTTCTCCATTTCCACCGCACAAACCTGGAGACAAACAAAGAAAACCCTTTATAACTCTGTTCTGCTGGATGTGAGGACACGAGTTCTGTCTGAAAGTAGAACAAGAGATAACAGGTTGGTGAACGAATTGGTTTTGAGAAATATTATAATACAGAGAGATGACTACTACTCTTTCTTGATCTTATCTATCTGTTTATAAACAAACGTGAAGCGAACGAGACAAAGACAGAGTTCTAGGTGAGATGTGGTTACGTGTCAGATACGCTGAAACACTTGTAACAACTCTCCTACACATTTTTTTTTTTCGAAATTGACCATTCCTTTGATATTGAAACTCGAGAAAGAGTTGGTTTTTGAACGTTGAGAGTCTTAAAAGGCTGCCATGTGGACTCAAGCCGCTGGTCAATTAGAAGATTCTGGTGGATATCCTTTTGAGACCATTATCAGTCGTTAACCGTTATGCAAAAGCATTAGAGACTCGTGTTTCCTTTTTGGGATTAAGTATAAGATGATTATATTAGAGATATATCCTCGTATCTCCACTTATGGATACATTGGATCCTCATATTGTGTGCATATCACGTTTGTATCTTCTTGCATATCACGTTAATATCTTCCTCCTCTGTATATATACTTGTACTCATCTTCTCAATCTATATACAAGCATTACATTCCATTCACCCATATGGTATCAGAGCCCCTCTTTCCAAAGGATCTCCACAAAATCAATTCTTAAATTTATTTTTTCTCAAGCTTCGCTTCTCTGCATCCATGGCTTCCGCTTCCTCAAATGTCGAAGTTGTTAACTCCAACAACATCGCCAACCAGCTGGTCTCCGTTAACATGATTAATGTAACCAAGCTCTCCTCCACGAACTACATCACGTGGAGTGCCCAAATCAAATCACTCCTCCGTGGTTATGATCTTCTTAAGTTCATTGATGCAAACACTACCATTCCGCCGCCGACGATCACCTCTGATTCCGGCGAAACAGAACCTAATCCTGACTTTGTCACATGGCAAAGACAGGACAGCCTACTCTTCAGCTCCCTCATGGGATCTGTCGAGATAGCTCATCAACCTCTCATCGCCACGGCAACCACTTCTCTTGATGCATGGAAGATACTGACTTCCACATATGCTAAACCATCGCGGGGTCACATCAAGCAGTTGAAAAATCAACTGAAACAGAGCACCAAGGGAACTACATCGGTGGATGACTATATGCAGCAAATCAAAGCCAAGTCTGATGCTCTTGCGCTACTAGGCAGTCCAGTTGATCAAGAGGATCTAACTGATATTGTTCTTGACGGACTCAATGATGATTACAAGTCCATCATTGAATCCATCCATGGTCGTGACTCTCCAATCACCTTTTCAGAACTCCATGAGAAGCTAATTAATCGAGAACTTGCAATCTCTGTTGTGTCACATCCACAACAACTTCCCATCACAGCAAATCATGCTCAGAGCAGACCAACCAACTGGAGGACAAACCAGGGACACAACTCTAGCAACCAGCATCGCCAAGGTGGAAATCAGCAGAGGACCTCCCGTCCATATCTAGGACGTTGTCAAGCTTGTGGTACACAAGGACACAGTGTGAAACGTTGTCCCCTGTTCCGACTTGTCTCTCAGTCAAACAACGCCATGCCTCAAGGACAGCAACAACACTACGCCTCTCAACAACCACGCGCTTACAACGCCATGATGCAGCCCTATGAAACACCCTCGTGGCTCTTGGACTCAGGTGCATCACACCACCTCACCTCTGATCTCGCCAACTTGTCATTCCACACTCCTTACAATGGTGGTGAGGAAGTACAAATCGGTAATGGCATGGGTCTGGATATCGCCAACACTGGTTCCACTCAACTTCCTTCTGAAACTCGTAATCTCAGTTTGAACAATGTTTTACATGTTCCTGCTATTGCTCGCAATTTACTCTCAGTTCATAAGCTATGCACTGACAATAAAGTTTCGGTGGAATTTTTCCCCACTGCCTTTCAGGTCAAGGATCTCAGCTCGGGGGCACAGATACTAAAGGGAACAACTAAAAATGGAGGATACGTGTGGCCAAGTCGAGATCAAGTTTCTGCTTTTGCTTGCTCCTCTTCCACAAAAATTCCTCTATCAATCTGGCACTCAAGATTAGGACATCCATCTGTCCAAGTTTTAAAATCTGCTATTTCCTCTTCCTTGTTTTCTGATTCTAAGTCGTTGCCTTCTTTCAATTGTGTTGATTGCTCAATAAACAAGAGTCATAAACTCCCTTTCTCAATGTCATCATCTTTTTCAACTACTTCTCCACTGGAACTTGTCTACTCCGATGTGTGGACGTCACCAACTATGTCCATTGATGGCTTTAAGTACTATGTCATCTTTGTAGACCACTTTACACACTACGTTTGGCTCTATCCTCTGCGGCACAAATCAGATGTCAAACACATCTTCATTCGGTGGAAAGCTCTTGTAGAAACTCGGTTTCAATGTAAACTAATATCCTTTTACACTGACAACGGTGGAGAATATATGGCACTTGCAGATTTCCTTGCCACAAGTGGAGTTTCACATCTCACTACTCCACCACATACGCCTCAACATAATGGTTTCTCTGAAAGGCGTCATCGACACATTGTGGAGACAGGACTTACTCTACTCTCACATGCCTCTATGCCAGCATCTTACTGGACTTATGCTTTCTCTGTCGCAGTGTACCTAATCAACAGGCAACCAACGCCTACTCTCTCCCTCAAATCCGCGTATGAGAAGCTCTTTGGTGTCTCTCCAAACTACGCAAAGCTCCGGGTATTTGGCTGTCTTTGTTTCCCATGGTTGAAACCTTATAATAATCATAAGCTTGAGCCTAAATCCAAACCTTGTATCTTCCTTGGTTACTCTCTTAGTCAAAGTGCTTTTCTCTGCCTAGAACCTTCCTCTTCTCGTATCTTTGTCTCTCGCCATGTTCTTTTCACTGAAACAGAATTTCCTTTTCGTTCTCTTTTCACTCCACCATCAAAACTCAAACCTCCTTCCCAGCCTTGGTGCCCGCCAGTCACCACGATCTCGATCTCGCCACGGTCTCCTCCTTCTCCTGTTGTGCCCTCAGGTTTGGATACTTTACCTGTCGAAACTAATCAGTTAAGTGCCTCTAGTGAACTACAGGGAAATTTTCAGGAAACCGAGAACTCTGCTGTCCAAGAAACAGACAATCATGTTGCAGAACCAGAAGTAGAACCAGAAGCAGAACCAGCAGCAGAACCTCAGGTGGAACAAACTGGAAACACACACCGAATGGTAACTCGTGGGAAGAACAAGATTGTCAAACCAACCAAGAAGTTTGCCTTTGTTGTCAACCAAACATCATTACTGCCGTCAGACAATGAACCCACCAGTCTAGCGCAAGCCTTGAAAGACGAACAGTGGCGTGGTTCAATGAGTGAGGAGTATGATTCACAGCTTCGAAACTATACCTGGACTCTAGTTCCGAATAATCCTAGCTACAACCTTGTCGGGTGTCGCTGGGTTTATCGCATCAAAAGACGACCTGATGGCACCATTGATCGTCGCAAGTCGCGCTTAGTAGCAAAAGGATATCACCAGAGACCAGGAGTCGACTTCCATGATACATATAGTCCTGTTATTAAACAGCCTACCATCTTCAGTGTTCTCAGTCTAGCCGTCTCCAATGGTTGGGATCTTCGACAACTTGATGTCAATAATGCCTTTTTGCAGGGACATCTCACTGAAGATGTATATATGGAGCAGCCTCCTGGATTCATTGACAAGGACAGACCCAGTTATGTTTGCAAGCTGAACAAGGCAATCTATGGTCTTAAACAGGCGCCTCGAGTTTGGTACATGGAGCTACGTACTTTTCTTCTCCAGTCTGGCTTTGTGAACTCTTTAGCTGACGCGTCGCTCTTCATACTACACTACAAGGACATCACTATCTATGTGTTGGTGTACGTGGACGACATTATCGTTACTGGAAACAATACCTCACGCATTCAAGACTTCATTACTCTCCTGAGCAGAAAGTTCTCGCTGAAGGATCTTGGTGCACTGTCGTATTTCTTGGGAATAGAGGCTCAACGCACGACATCTGGTCTCCTTCTAACTCAGCGCAAGTACATCAATGACATGCTAGTTCGCCTCAACATGAGTTCTGCAAATCCAGCATCTTCACCTATGGTATCTACTGATCGACTACAACTAACATCAGGGACAGCGTTACAAGATGGATCTCAGTACCGCATGCTCGTTGGCAGTCTCCAATATCTGCACTTTACAAGACCCGACATCGCCTTTGCAGTCAATAAACTGTCCCAGTTTATGCATCGCCCTACTGATCTACACTTTCAAGCAGCCAAAAGAGTCTTGCGTTATCTAGCAGGCACTAGGGATCGTGGTATCTTCCTCAACAGTAAGAACTCCTTGTCTCTCCATGCCTTCTCGGACGCTGATTGGGCTGGAAACAGAGATGACTACACCTCTACAAGTGCTTACATTGTCTACCTTGGCTCGCATCCAATTGCTTGGTCATCTAAAAAGCAGAAAACAGTTGCAAGATCCTCCACCGAGGCAGAATATCGATGTGTTGCTGACACTGCTTCTGAACTCCAATGGGTTGTCTCTTTACTTCACGAACTAGGTGTCAAATCAGTGTCCCAACCGGTTATATACTGTGACAATGTGGGTGCAACATACCTGTGTGCCAATCCGGTCTTTCATTCTTGTATGAAACATGTTGCACTCAATTATCACTTCATACGAGAGCTTGTGCAATCAGGGTTTCTTCGCGTATGCCACATTTCTTCTAAAGATCAACTTGCAGACGCTCTTACCAAGCCAGTTACGCGGTCCTTACTTGACTCTCACTCTTCCAAGATGGGACTTTCCTCCGGACGTTCATCTTGAGGGGGCGTATTAGAGATATATCCTCGTATCTCCACTTATGGATACATTGGATCCTCATATTGTGTGCATATCACGTTTGTATCTTCTTGCATATCACGTTAATATCTTCCTCCTCTGTATATATACTTGTACTCATCTTCTCAATCTATATACAAGCATTACATTCCATTCACCCATAGATTACACGTTTTGTTCTTTCTTTTTATACATTTTCTTTTTGCATCTCTACCTTTGTATCTACCATACTTTTGTGGAGTTTTAATACTTTTACATCAATAATATGAGTTTTGAAACAGACTATTTGTTAATATAATCAGTGCCGGTCCGAAGAAATTTTGGGCTGGAAGCAAAATCTAATTATGGGCCTATTAGTTTAAAAACACACATTCATAAACTTGGTAATAAGTTCGAACCCCTCATCTTATAGTAGCAAAATATCAAGTTTTACTAACTGCGTTACTAGAATATTTGCCAAAATATTGCCGAAAATTTACATATTTTATAACAGGCCGGAAGCACGTGCTTGTACCGCTTCTGCAAATAGAGAAACATTTACTTCAAATAAATAGAAGTTTTACAGTCATAAAAAGATTTAGTTGTAAAGTGGTATAATTAAAACTGTTGGATATGAATTTCGTATAAAATAGATTAAAAAAAATTGGAATTGGATATCACAATCTTTTGAAAGACCGTGTCGCGTTCAACAACATTTATATATAGTTAAACAAGCTTGCTTTTAGAGATTATTTCTAGCTGGTTTCATCATATCTTGGGTTCATTAAGAGTACGACTCTGGTACCCGACTAATTTATGCATAGATAATTTAGTCCCTTTTTCAAATTCAAATCCACAGTCAGTAACAAATACCCTGAACTTTTTGTAATCGGTCTACTTAACTCCAAAGGGTCTATCCAACCTTGATCATGCACACCATTTCCCTTAAGCATGACTCCTGCCTTAGTCTTGATGATTATGCATGAAATGTGTCCTCTAGTCACAAACCGTCCATCTGAAATCGGTGCATGACATTCTCCACCACCCATCAATGTGCACGCTCTCGTGCATGGAGAGAAGAGAATTTCTCATGATCGTTCATTTGGATGTTAGGAGATAATTCTTGTTTCCACTCTACTAGATAACTCGACTCCAGGCTTCCCGCCATTGAATAAAGGTTCCCAGCTTATCCCTCCTCGGGTGCTTGGAGGCAACATCCCGTTGCGTGACTCTTCCACTCATTTGATTTACTTATTATGTTTCTTAAAAATGTAAATTTAACATTTTTGTTATAAATTTTTCATTTTAGAATTATAATGAAAATTATATTACCCAGATTAGATATCCACATGTAATATAATATATAGACGAATATCCATAAGCCACGAATATGAATACTAAATTCACAGATCTAACAGATTTAGATACCTTAAATTTTCTGGATATCCGGATCCGTTCTAATCCTATTTTCAACTTAATATTAATTGCAAACTGCATTGATTGTATAATTAATTTTATTTATTTCAAATACTATTTGTCAAATATGTATAATTATAAAAACATAAATGCTTTTTAATTATTTTTAATTTATTTAAGAAATGTCAAAGTGATATTTTTAAGAAAGTGATGAATATTAATTTTGAGAAATTCAATTGGATGATCCTAAAACTTTTTTGAGAAATTGCACTCCAAATACACAGATAAGTTACATATTTGCAACCATGAAAAGTTGAATTATTGAATATTTTTGGACTAAAATGTTCCTACTAGTAGAATTGAAACCTATCAAAACTTGTTAGATAAATTTAAACTAAAAATAAATAAATTATAGTTTAACATGTTAGATACAATCTACATAAATAAAATATAAGACCCAAAATTAATTATTACTCTTTTGTTCTCTCTCTTTATATTCATTCATACACCTAATATTTTATATATATGTTATATGGATCAAAGTTTAAAACATTAATATGATATACCAAATAGAAATCCAAGTTAATATAATAATTACTCGTGTAAAGTTTTATCCAACTAACAATATTCAAATGCTTGTTGAGCTAATATTATGTTTAACTGAATTCTTACTTCCATACTATAAACATTAAGCCTTATATATGAACAATGTGATTAATGAAACATGTGTTATATCATTCAAATTTAAAACAATATTGGTTGTCCAATATATATTTTAACTAGATATTATTTCTTTTATCCGTCTTAACGATTGTCATGATTTATTATTTATGATTTACATCACTCTAGGATTATGTTTTACAAAATTGGATCTTGTTTGGTAAAGATAAACATGTAACACATGAATTAGCCGGTTATGAGATGTTTTAACCTTGAACGATATATAATAATTTTGATTCAGTTATGATTTATATTAGAATCACACATTTTCATTCTTTAAATTATAAACATTTGAAACTTACATTTGAGAAAAAAGAGACAAAAAAATTGTGAAAGAAGACAAGAAACATGAAAAAGATAGAGAAAAAATACACTTTTAATCGATTTTCTGTTTGGGCTTAAATTCAATATATTTATATATACACTTATAAAATATTAAACAAATTAGAATATGTTGTCACAAGCTAAGCCTAGCTCATATACCTACCTCATCTAATTAGAATATGTTGTCATAAGTTAAGTTTAGCTCCTAGACCTACCTCATCTATTTAGAATAAAGGTGAAGGGAGCGGAGGGGAATGGGATCTAAATTTTTAAAAAAATAAATATATATTTTTTTTTTTAAATGAAAAATAGTTTTAACAAGAATTTTTCGGATTTCAAAATAAAATTTTGGAAAAATTGAAACAAAAATTCAAAAAAATTTAAATTTAGAAATATATTATACGAAAATAATAATAGATAATATTTATATATTATTTATTTAAATAATTATGTATATTTAAATATCTATAAAATAAATATATAAAAAGAGACAAAAAAATTGTGAAAGAAGACAAGAAACATGAAAAAGATAGAGAAAAAATACACTTTTAATCGATTTTCTGTTTGGGCTTAAATTCAATATATTTATATATACACTTATAAAATATTAAACAAATTAGAATATGTTGTCACAAGCTAAGCCTAGCTCATATACCTACCTCATCTAATTAGAATATGTTGTCATAAGTTAAGTTTAGCTCCTAGACCTACCTCATCTATTTAGAATAAAGGTGAAGGGAGCGGGAATGGGATCTAAATTTTTAAAAAAATAAATATATATTTTTTTTTTTAAATAAAAAATAGTTTTAACAAGAATTTTTCGGATTTCAAAATAAAATTTTGGAAAAATTGAAACAAAAATTCAAAAAAATTTAAATTTAGAAATATATTATACGAAAATAATAATAGATAATATTTATATATTATTTATTTAAATAATTATGTATATTTAAATATCTATAAAATAAATATATAAATGTTCTTTTTTACTTTTTAATGAATTCTATACTGGTCATTTTTTGTTTTGAAGGTTTTTTTATTGAAACATTTATTTTAAAGTTATTTGAGAAAATTATCAATTATTTTTTATAAAATCTAATTCAAGCGGCCAAGTGGTGTTAAGTGTAGCCATACAATCATATCAATATGGGTTCAAAAGCATCAGTAAAAAAAAAAAAAGCATCAGTAAAATAATACTCCCTCCGTTTCACAAAGAGTGTCGTTTTAAAGAAAAAAATTCATTACAAAATAAGTGTATGGTAATATGATTAAATGTATGAGTAATGATGTTTTTTTATAAAAAATTTGCAAAATTAAATATTTTCTGTGTGTAAAAAGCTAAAAAGCTATTGGGAACACAATAATTTATAAAATGGAAAAACATGATTTTTGGGGGAAAAAGACTCGAAACTTATCAAGAATATGATAGGAATAGGAATGAAAAATAAATATAGGGACTTGTTCGAGGCCACAATCAATATAAGAAAACTTGATAGGCACGGAGAATCACTTATCGTTATTGCCAACCTTCAAGGCAACTCTCACGCCATTTTACTTTTGACGTCATTGCTCTGCAAATTGGCTTCCTTAAAACAAAAGCTTTTATAAAAACTAGAAACCCTAACGAACCATACAAAACTACGAACCTTGTAGAATCCCTAGCAAACCTAGACGATGAATAAAGAAAAAATAGGATTTTAAAACTCGAAACTGAAGATGATGATGAATTGGAAAGACGTGATATTAGTGAATTATATAGAAGCGGCTACGGAAACTAAAAACCCTAGCTAATGTCTTAAAATAGAAGACTGTGATTCACAATGGGCCTAGGCCCTTGCTATATAAATCTTTTTCTCTAGTCAAAATCTTTAAAGAATCTACAAACGATCAAAAATTAGGATAGTTGTCCCTTTAATATAATATCTCCATTTTATCTACTTTTTACCTTTTCTATTTCTAAAAAATAATAAAATAAATAATATTATGAATCAAAAAAATTATAAAAATATAAACAATTAATAAAACACTTATATACAAAAAATGATTAAAAAATTTGGTTGAAAAACTTGTTAAATAAAAAATTTAAATTACGTGATACTAATAGTAGATTACGTCTTCTACGGAAAAATGGGTTAGTAGAAAACGAATTCTAAATTATACAAGTTCATCTACGTATTTTAGAACAAGCAATCTACTAATTGTAAAGATTTCTACTTTTCTACAGAATGCAGATTCTACTTTTATTAAGTATTCTAAAATATCTGGAATATGAAATCTAAACATTACCCGTACGTCTACATGAGTAGATATTGCATTCTAAGTTTTTAGCATCGTTCTACAAAGAGTAGAAGGTGTCTTCTACAGATAAGAAAACTTATTTTTGTAAAAATTAAGGAAATTTCAGTTAAGCAAATATTCTAAAAATATTCTAACTTCCTAAAACGTATTTTGGTCGAATTTTCTTGTCAAAATAGCAAAAAAAATGATTTTTTCCTTTCTTCTTCATCAATCTATGATTTCTCCATAGATTTTCTCAAAGTCTTGTTCTATGATGCATATCTATACAACATGTGGTGTTTAGGAATTAGGTGCAATCACATGAAGGGTTTTTTCGGTTGATGACAAAGGAGGTAGACTACTGTTATTGGAATCAATGCTTTTATAAATATTTTATAATTTGGAAAAATGTGTTTAATTTGATTAATTCAAGGTTAGTTTTGGGATTATGAAAATTATTATACTATAGGGACAACTTAATGATGATATTATACTAAAGGGACAACTATCCTAATTTTTGGTTCCATTTTAGCAATTTTCCCTTAACTTTTTAATAATCAACTACTCGCTCTGTTTTATAATGATGTATATTCTTAAAAAGATTGTTTCAAAAAATACATTTTTGTGTGTTTCAATTCATTTTTATCAATTAATAATAATGTAAACTCTAAAAGCATTAATTGTATTTTTTAAATTTTTATTGGTTCCAAATTATAGGAAATAAAGAATTATAAGAAATAAAGAATTAAAAGACTATATATTTTAAACTAAAATTTAATATGTTTTATTAATGTGTGAAAGTTCTAAAATATGCATTATTTTGAAACAAAAGAAGTATTTCATCTGTATCATTTTAAGTGGTGTTTAAAGTTTTTTTACAAAGATTAAAAATATATAAATTTTAATATAATTTATCTTGGTAATATAAAATAATATTAGTTCAGTCAATAAAAAAATGTATTTTGTGATTGGTTAAAAATTTTAAATGATATTAAATTTTACTTAGATTATGAGAACATCACTTATTGTAAAACAAAATAAAAATCTTTAAACATCATTTAAAATGATAAGAGAGTATGACTTATGAGTATGGCAAGCTCTCAACTTGAAACTTGAACCACATACTAAAGAGCTAAGAATTAAAGATGCTTTTGATTTTAAGGTGAGGTTACAAATAATCATGAGTTTATCTTTTTTTAAAAAAAATGAACACAAAGCTTTATTTACAGGAAGAACGAGAACAATCTATACATAAGAGTATTCAATTTCACGTTCTACTTCCACCGTTTTAAGTCTTATAATCTAATGCGAAAGCTCAATTAACAGAACCATATTATGTTTAATTTCACTTTCATTGTTATCCTTTTATTAGTATTCAGTCAATCCAGAATTCGAATTTCACACGTGAAAGGACGACGAACCGAATCAAAAATTCAGAACAAATGTGTCTACTCAACTTTCGGTATGGTGGTGGTGGAAAACAGAATAAGATTCAGATAAACATCAAACACTACTTTATACAAACATTACACTACAAGTCTTGTATTTTGTATATATATAGAGCCACCAGAAAGATTGTAATCACACACTTATATCTAAGAAAACTAAGCCAATTATATATATATAAATAAATAAATAAATGCTTGACAATCTTATCGCAGGGTACGGGCATGGTTACGGCAATGGGTACGGCCACAAGGATCACAGAAGCAGCGGCTACGGCTTTGAGGAGCACAAGGAGTACAAGTCTCATATGGAGTCCGACGGAGGCTACTTTGACCGTCAAACCCGCTACGACCACCGTGTGAGGCTTCCGGCCAACCACGGCCGTCCACACATGGCTCACATGCCACCTGCCTTTGATGAAGAAAACTCAGATGTGGAGGAGTTCTATAAGAGCAGCCAAAGCCACCACACTGCTGTGTTACCGCACCACGGAAAAAACCACCACCACCAGCCACCTCATATGAACTTCATGCCTCCACCTCCGATGTCTCAGCCTCACCACAGTGTAAGCTATCTTTTAAGGTGTTCGCAACCTAACTAAACATGTTACGTTCAAGATATTCTTTCAAAGTGCATGACATAGTTTTTTTCGCAATAATATGCATTATTGCTGAAAATAAAATAACCACGCATTAGTGGTCGGGTGGGTCATTGCGGTCTGAGGGTCGCGGGTTTGAATCCATTGTCTTCAGATTACCCTAACGTGTGACCAGGTAACATAGATATCTAATTCCCCTTGCGAGCAACCGGGTCTGGCTGGCGCTGGTGGTCAGACCCCCGAAGATTAATCGGTTGGGTCACGGCCTGCCGGATATCCTGGGTTCTTATAAAAAAAAAACTGATTTATATATGTTAGGATCTCTAATGATATGATAAGTCTTTTCTGATATAGTTCCTATGCAAACGCACTAATTGTCCATCCAGTTAAATAGTTTCTCACCGTTGGTAATTTTGTTAATGATGATTTGTAGGGAAAGATGGGTAATGGATGGCAGGGGAGGCATGAAGATGCATACCACGGCGGGCACGGGATGCAGCAGCACCACGGTGAGCACGGAATGAAGCAGCACCATGGTGAGTACGGGATGAAGCACCAGGACAGGCTTATGGCTCCTCAGATGTCACCACATCATGTCTACATGAACCCAAGCCATGGCAGTGGCCATGCTGTAGTGGTCAATGCTTCGGAGAACTGGCCAGTCAGCAGCAGCGGTGGCGGCCACTACAAGGCGGGGTGGGGGAGTAAGGGACTCTAAACTGCAACCAACTACTCTGCCAGTTCAAAATAAAAGTAATGATTATCATTTATACTGAATAAGAAAATTATAATTAAAACGTGTGTGATGAACATGTTTCAGTATCGTACTAAAACCAAACCTGGGACATTTAACAAAAAAGAGAGAAAGAAAGAAAGTGTTCTTGTTTGATGAACTTATGATTACTAAAGAGTGTTGTTGTTGTTGCTTATGTTTAATAAAAGTGATGCAAGTATTATCAATTGATATTCCCATGCCTGTAAATAAAAAGAAAAACATGTTGATCGTCGATCGATTGCAAGTTAAATAAAGGGTGGTTGGACATAATATATCTTTCTTCACAAATTGAAAGCTTTAATGAAACACAAGAACTGAATAGTTATATTTTGAGATCATCTTGTGTCTATTTTTACTTACAAGTACAACATCAACTGCAACCACAATTTTATATCAATAAAACTTCCCCAATTTCTTCACTTGGATTCACTGTTCATCCAACTAAATGCAGTTGGAGTATTTAACATATTAAAATAATATTCACTCTATGTATCGTTTAAAAAGTAACTTTAAAAATACTCCCTCCGTTTCACAAAGAGTGTCACTTAGACACATTTCACACATATTAAGAAAATGATTGAAATACATTTATGATTGTATTAATTACACCTATTTGACCAATAGTATTTGAGATAAATAGATTTATTTATAAAACCAATGCATTTTGCAATTAATATTAAACTATAAATTACATTGAAATTCTAAAATGACATTCTTTGTGTAACAAGAAAAAAGTGGTAAAATGACACTCTTTGTGAAACAGAGGGAGTATAATTTAAAAATTATTTAACCAATTATTAAATTGACTGTAAAATTTAATTGATTACACAGCTTTTAATAAAGTTAAAAATAATATCAAAATATCAAAATATGAAAATATTAAAACATCTTTTATTTTGAAACAACAAAAATCTTTTGAAACATCATCTATTATATAGATGAAAGGAGGAAGTAAAAAATTAGAAATGGTTTATTTTTACATACATAATCACTACAAGAAAACATCTTGTTTCCTACGGACGATTTCGTCGGAAATTCATTAGAATAAATCATTTCCGACGAATTTCCAACGAAAACAGACGTCGGTTCTAACTCGTCGAAAAATAAAATCGTCGGAATTTCGTCGGGTTTTCTGACAAAATTCTGACAAAATTTTCACGGACAAATTCTGACAAAATTTTCACGGACAAATTCTGACAAAATTTTCACGGACAAATTCTGACAAAATTTTCACGGACAAATTCTGACAAAATGGGGAAATCAAGTTACGAGGCACCGAACAATTGCTGAGAAATTTACCCATAAAAATGGGTATATGTATCAATCTAATACAAAATTATTTTCATAATATTAGATTGTCATGATATGTTTGTGTAAGTATATAACTTGCATTGATAAATGTTAGGAATATGTTGACATATATAAAGAGTTTTTTAGTTTAAAAACTTCAAACTACTATGAACTAATATGGTATTACACTCTTAATGTGTGGTTGTTTAAAATATTTTGGTATCCAATTTAATATTTATATTGGTTAATCCATGTAGAAATCTAATGGTCGTCGGAATTCCGTAGGAATATTCTGACGACATTGCGACAACTAATGTATAAACCTAATGGTCGTAGGAACTCCGTAGGAATATTTCGACGATATTCCAACGAATTTCAAATCCAATGAGAAAAACCCGATTACATCGGTATATCGTAGGAATAATCCGATGACATTCCGACCACTTTTATGTTTTTTAGATTTTTATTTTTTCTGAAATTTATACTCTAATAACTTATAGTTTGTCATAATGCCGTCAGTATTTTTCTACGACTACATAATGGTCGGAATATCGTTGGAATTTTCTGACAACATTCCGGTGAAAGTTGATTATACACTTTTATCGGTATTTTATCGGAATGACATCGATCTTTTCTGACGATATAACCATCTGTCAATTTTTATCAGAATATCCCATATTTTCTTGTAATGAGTTGACTCATATGTATCATAGTTCTGTTGATTTTATTGAATCAGTTAAAGTCTAAAAATATAGGCTTATCATTTCCAAGAAAATATAACAAAACATTGAAATTGCCGACTATTCAACTTAGAGACGTGACTAATCTGTTGATAGAAAAATACTGGTAGCTGGAAAATGTTCAATCTGGATTTTTGTTGGTTTTGGATTATTTTTTTATTTTATTTCTCAGATTAAAAGCAATAATATACAAACTAAAATTTAAAGAAGTTATTTCAACTGTTTCTTCTTTTCAGTTTGAATTCGGGGTTTAGTGATATAAATCTTAATTTTCAAAGAAAATTTGTTTAAGAACAAATTTTCTCAATAGAGTTTGGTTTCATTTTTCATTTTTCTAACATATAGAAAAGTGAATTCATACTGTATTAAAATATAGTTTGGTTATTGGATTGCCTATTTAGATTCGGATAGGCTCTGTGCATGCTTGTGGCTAACGGCCATCGATAACATATATTGGGGTCTCACAAGATGATGTATAGTACTCGTGTAAATCTATGTAAAGTAAAAAAAATTACACTATTCATGCTAAAATAGTAGTGGCAGTTAAAGTAGCAATATCTCTACGAGGAATATCGAAGTTCACTTAAAGTCTTCATGAAAAGGATACCAGGGAGTGTCTGGCGGCCAAATCCCAACCGACTAATCTTATGGAAATCTGTCCACCAATATCAGGTTGATTCGGTTGCTCGCAGTGAGAATTAGATACTCACATCTTTAATCATACAATTGGGTATATATGAGATGTTAGGTTACGAATCCGAATCCGGGGTATTTAGCATTTTTTAAACCCTTCTTACCATTACCGTTCGACCTATGGTAATATTTGCAAGCATTAGATGCAATTTCTATCAACATGCATGATTGAAGAGATCATTCCACAAAAAAGATAACCCTTTTGAACATAGCCACATGTATTTTTTCCAATGTTCTTTGCAAAAGTTGCGGTCAAGACACGCCACTTTGATCAGTTGATAAATGCATCTAGTGCCTTGAATAACCAGCAGTCACTTTCGTGTACTATTCGCCTGTGCATGAGCATATATTCTCGTTCTTAATAACAACTATCCTCTAATTCCATTGGACCACCTCTTCAGTTTCCATGTTAACCTGTTTGTATTCTTTCTTTCTAACGCTAATCAGGTGTACCAATCTTTTGTTATTTATAAATATTAAACCATAAAGTTATACAACAACAGACAAGTGCATAAGCTATAAATTTAAAGGTCCAAGAATTTTGGCCAAACCTGGAATAATCTATTCAACATGTTCTAAACGGAACATAACGGGAAAAGTAGAAAAAAAGGTATCGGATTCAGCCTTATCATTAGACTTCAATCCTATAACATGTCTTATATATATAGTACCTCTGATGATTTAAAATGTATATGTAACAGCAAGTACAGAGCAAACAAGACCTTTTATTAGAAAAATGGTATTTGGTACCTTCCTTGAGCATAATGCTCATCATCACCATCACAATAGCTATTACTATTACCATCACCTTCACAGGGGCTCCATGGCTGAGAAGCCGAGTCAAGTTATGGAATACGAAGACTTGAGTAACGTGATGAAGGTGTCGTCTCATCATAAAAGGAAGGTGAAGAGTGAGAGGATGGCAAAAGATGAGGATATTGACAAAGAAGCAGAGAATTTTATCAAACTAGAGCACATGAAATTCAGCAAGTGGACATGATTACCACCATCTAGTTTCATCGTGGAAAATTATTGTTTATCTTCGGATAGCATAAAGAATTTTCAGGATATGTAAAATTGTAATATGTGATTGTGTCCTAAGTATTATGTAACCTGCTTTTAATATTGGTAGTGTGACAAAACCGGTGTAGTAGATAACGACTATCATGTGAAATTTTAAATCGAATTACTACTTTTTTTATTATCATAATAAGCTAGCTTAAATTTAACTTGGTTGATCCAATTTCCGGAAACATTAGACTATGAAATTCAACTTACCGACCACTAAAACCATACTAACTCACTTTTAATAATATATTTGTACTTTACTTTTAATAATATAGATAGATACAATATCTAGGGTTGTGGAATCCACCAACAAGCTGTCATGGAATATTTGCAACAATCTCTTCTGCACGACGGAAACTGCACAAGAACCATTCCTCTCGATCTCCTCGTCGAGATACTCTATCTACTTCCTACCAAATCACTTATCCGATTCCAATCCGTGTCAAAACTGTGGTTCTCTACCATCCACAGCAAAATTTTCGTAGACTTGTTCTTGACTAGGTCAAAGGCTCGTCCCCGTCTCCTTATATCCATGGGAGACTATGGATCCAAAGAGTGTTTCATCTTCTCGGCTCCTGAACATGACAACAACGACGATTACAAATCCTCCACAGTCATGGCTAGATACGAGGCGCCAAACTTGGATCCCGGTTACTACTTGAACTCTGGTTCTGTCAACGGTTTTGTCTGCTTCAGAGGTGTTGTTCCTTGGCTCCGCGATTATAATCCAATCACCGTTTATAATCCCACCACTAGACAAATTGTGAAATTGCCAGACGTTACACCCAACGGAAGAAAAATGTATACACGTCTTGGGTACGATCCAGTGGAAGATCAATACAAGGTGTTGTGTGTGATGATGTTAGACAATAAAAGCCGAAATAACCCACAAGAGCATTTAGTTTGCACTGTGAGTTCATCTGAGAAGCAAGAGTGGAGAAAGATCGAGAACACGACCGGAGATAGCTATCACTCTATCTACGGAGAGATATGCATTGATGGTGCTATATACTATAGAGTTGGAAAGTCAAGAATAGTTAAGTTCAACGTTAGATCAGAGAAGATTGAGTTTATTAAAACACCTAAAGAGTCACATATCTCGACAACACACCATTCCATTCTTATAAATTACAATGGAAAATTGGGGGGTGTACATTATCTTTGCACAGGAAATTTGATGACATTGTGGGTTTTTGAGGATGTGGAGAAACAGGAATGGTCGAGGATGGCGTGCATACCTTGTACTTGGCCTGGTCACGTAAAGTCCAAAGGAGTGATTCATACGGGAGAGCTTATGTTGTTTAATCCATGGTTTTATTCATCTAAGCCATTTTATATTTGCTATTATGATTTTAACAAAAAGAGTATTAGAAAAGCAGAGATCCGAGGATTGATGATGGATGGTGATTCTAGACGTATCCATGGGATCGGTGAGACAACTGGTGAGAAGTTATGTTTTCCAGGTCATATTGAGAATATTAGGTTCTTGTGATTGTTTTTTTTCTTTTGTAATAATTATTCACGGTTTCATTAGCTTCTTCCATTCAATTTGATCATGAGTTGATTATTAGCGTTTGTTATAAACGATTAATTCCTGGATTTTTTTTTTTTTGAAGATCTTTGGTTGTTTTTTTGTCAAAATTATTTTTTTAGTTGTGATGGAGTGTGAATAAACAAACTATCGACGAGTACGAGAAAGTATCATTAATTTCAAGAGAATTAGATCGTTACCAACAAACTAACAAAGGTCCTGAATCACTAGCATTTAAAAACAGACAAACGAAGAAGAAGTGACACCTGATGTTTACAGCCCATCTAAGTCAAAACTCGGTCTCGTCCCCTTTTAACGTTCAAGCACTTCGATTCTTGTACCACATCAGATCTCGTCCTGTAAACGGTCTGGTTTGCTGCATACGTGGTTCATCGATCACTTTTTGTAATCCCACCACTAGACAAATCGTAACACTACCAGATGTTACACCTAACATAACAGACATATACGCAAGTTTAGGGTACCGATCTGGTCGGAGATCAATACAAAGTCTTATGTGTGGTGATGTTTGACGGGTTCCACAACCGTACAGGGGACAATATAACAACAAGGGGCATTTTGTTATTACAATGGGATCTCGACAAAAGAAATGGAAAAAGATTGAGACAGTCAGTAAAGATCCTTACAGCTGATGTAGGGCGATATTAGTGCCTTTTCAAGTTAACAACTTTTTAATATAGGATTGAGGGCCAAATCATTTTATCCTTGCAACTTGATAAATACCATGACCAACTCTGTATCTCGATACATTACCCACTGTCAAAAGCATGTGACGGAGAATGGAGCTAGTGCTAGGAAGATGGACACTGGCGGGACCATTTAGGACCATGGGATGTGAGTGCATTGTGCATGAGGCACTAGTGGGAAGACTAGATCATAGTCTAGGAAGTCTTTTTTTCTTTTGAAAAGTCATCCCCTTTTTTAAGTAATCATCTAACAATATTAAAAGTTGAATATGCTTAGTTTTTAAGCTGTCCACGTAAGATAAAAAATCTTCCAATAAAAAAATGACAACTCAGCATCTTTGTATTCTTTATTTCGACGGAAGGCCACTAAACGTTAAGAAAAGGTGGATCCGTATTTTGTTGTTATTTCATGTGTTTAAAAGCCCACGTTATAATCCAATGTTACTGTCAGAAGAAGGACCACCAAAAGCCGCCTCTCCCTCTTCGTCTTCCTCATTTCTATTGTTGTTACTCATCCATTTTCATTTGCACAGTTCTTCTATGTAACGTTGACGATCCACATCTATGAATCATAAAGCCTCATTACTTTCTACAACAACACAGAACTATGCAACTCTTGCGATTCCCTCATGCATATATATATACCTTACCTACATCTTCATTCCGATGTTGTCCTCTACCTTCATTAATTACGACGTTAATCTAATTCACCAAACCCAAAAAAATCTCAACATGCACCGGCTAGCAGAACGTAGAAATCAACCGGCAAGTCCCCCGCCGCCCAATTCTTCAACAAAATAGGGCAAATCACTGGTAAGATATGCACTTTCTTTTCCTTCTCTTCAGTTTATCAGTTGACGAGATCTACATCTAAGTCATGTATCAAATTCATGTTTTTTTATGGTCTCATCTATTGAGTGTTGAGTTTAGGGTGATGATGAGCGCAAACACCAACCAAACCAGAAGTAGAGCTGAGCAGGAAGGTCATCTGTTCTGAAGCAATTTAGCATCACTTTAGGATCGTCCAGTAATCACCGCTTTGTTCTTACGTACTATATCTCAAACCTGACCTACATTCTATGATTTTTTTAAAAAAGTATTCTATGACATATTTATCTATTGTATTTTTTTTAACTGTTTAATAAGCTCTCCAAAGTTCATACCACAAAATTTAAAATGGTCCCCTGATTTCCAGGTAAAGTAACTTACAAAATCTTATCTTCCTTTGAGTTCTATGTATGTTTACTGTTCGACAGATATTTTTTTTGCGGTTGAGGGCTCTCTAACAACAAAATTTGACATTGAATAGACTCTCAAGAAGCTACTGCAACTTAACAAGACAAATGAAGAGGTCTTTGATGCTCTCAAGAACCAGACTGTTGACTTGGTCTTAAGTTAAGTCTCTTAACTGCTCATCCTACTCAATTTATTCCTCAGCCTTTGCTATCAAATGTTTGAAGGTCTTTAGAACTCTTCCGAGTCCCTGAAACTTTGATTCTTGTGACTTTCTTTTATTGGTGTGTTTTGTAAGAATGTTATCAGGATTCGTGATGGTTTGACACATTTATATGCGAAGACACTGCTCTTATTGATAAACAAGAACTCGATTAAGATCTGCAACATAAATGTATAGTCAAACAAAGAACTCTATAAAGGCTTTTATTGAATATCTACTGAAGTCTAAAACTCTGTTTTTGTTGCACCAGATTCAAGTTGCTTTCCGCAGGGATGAAATCCAAAGAAATCCACATGCACCCCAAGATGAAATGAGAGCGGTTTTGAGCTACTGCCATGAGACAACCTGGAAATGAGTTCTTAAGTTCTTGAGGCGTGTTGCTTATGATGCACCTCTCATCCAAATCTATTCTTGAATTTGTGGAGACTGTGATGGTACACTCTTAATTCTTTCTTTTCTTGAACATTTGCTAAATCCAGGAAACACGAGATAGAGATGTATGCTTACTAGGTTCGAGGTGGGTAATCCATACACTCATTAACCATCCCTATTTGCAATTTAAATTTGAAGAGTCTCATAACGGCTTTATATATCAATGACTGATTGATAAAGTCTTTTATAACTGCTACTGAATCACAACTTTTTGATTCTCTTATAGTTTTACAGTTACAGTATAAGTTGTTGAAAATGATTAAATCACAATGCCATTACAAGATCTTCACTTCTTCCTATATATGAATCTATGATAATATGTTGCATTCTGTTTCATTAGTAGTACAGTTCCCGAACCAAATTAAGTTTGTTTCAGAAAGTCAGTAACAATGTATCATAGTTACTGTATAATGTGTTTTTTACTGATTCACGAACCTTGGAAAAGCATTTAAGGATGACTATTTTATTTACAATCAAATAGAAATCAAATAGTTCACCAGTATAGTAAAAACCACAAAATAAGATTATTGAAAAAGCAAAGGAAATGATACTCACATCACAGAAAATAACAGTCTGCAAATAGTTCCAAATGTAGCAAATAATACAGGATTCCAAAACACAAAGGAGTTAGAGCACAGTGTCTAAGACACACGACAATGGTTTTGTAATTGCCAAAAAGATTCACTCCTTTCTAACATCATTGCTTCCTTTTTTCGTTGAGACAAATCGCTTTCTAAAAATGCAGTTTGTGATATACATAATAGCCAAGTGTCATCTAGAAAAGAGACAATGATACTCCAAATACACCGCTTCTAACCAAATTCTTGAACAAGTTTCAGGAGAATTGAATATTTACTCCAAATACAAACACATTTATACAAATCACAAGAATTTCTTGACTCTATAAGTAGCAAACGGACAGTGTGATTCTGTAACAATATCCCAAGAGAAACAAAGTAGACAACACAACGTGAAAACATTCCTTCCAACAGAGAGAAAAAAAAATTACTTATCTCTGAATCAACTTTGATAAATCCATAGATATTATTAAGAATCAGAAAATAGGAAAAAAAGCAGAAGTCAAAACAAAATACTACACGATCCTACATGATAACTAAATGGACATCAACATCATAAAAATTTAAATATAAATCGAACTTAGGGGTAGCTTTCTCTCATTCTTTGTTGCACTATTCTTCTTTTATAGCCAAATACAATACACTTAAAAAAATTCCTACATGTAGTAACATTACACTCTCAATATTAATAAAGTAATTAACATGTACATGCATAAACACTTACGAATATAATAAATTATTAAGTTAATGTTACAGAAAAGAGAAACAAAAAAAGAAAACAATACATTAATACAAAATAAAAAAAGAAACAAAACAATAAACATAGATGATATATTTGCAACAGATTAAAATATATAAGTTGGGTCTAGCATAAAAATATCTACTATTTTGCATTCTTAGAGTATATTTCATATGATAATTTTTCAGATAAACAACATAAAAAGTTAAACTACCTGAATGAAAACATTGTCTTAAATTTGTTCAAAACTTTAAAGAATCATATTTATAAATAAAAAATAAAAATCAGTAAAAATTAAACTAAAAATTTATCTCAAAAATTATTTTGATATCTACTCTAAAATGTATTGTAAAATTTATATCAAAATAAAGTAACATTTATGTCCAAAAATCTGTCAAAACATACAAATTTGTATTTGTATATACTAAAGAAAATAATTAATTAATGAAACTTTGTAGCTTGTGGTGTGTACCACTGAAACAAATCATCAAATACTATCAAACTAAATTAAAATAAAATAAAATAAAATATATTAATGGCTTTTGATTACGATCAGTAAAACGCAGTACAAACAACTTTTTTAAAAGAATTTGTTACCTCCAGTCTATCATATATTTAGAGTTAGATTTTTTTCCATTTTTTATTTATAATACTATACCAGATAAGTTTGGGTAAAGATCAATTTAGGTTAGAGCATCACCAATCAATGCATTTTTAGAACGTTTTACAAATTCTAAAAAATTTCTAATTTGCTTTTCGCTATTCAAACTCCATTCTAAGCTGTTTAATAATTAACTTAAGAGTCTACTAATAATAATAGAAGTATGTTTCTACTCTAACCTATAAACAATATTACAAGGCTATATTCTATGTAATACCAGTGACTAATATATCTGCATATGTGAAATGTATATATCTATCCAAAGTACTTTTATGTACTACCTAAACATGAAATCGTTCATACTGAAATCTCCTACATATATCACATTTCTTACAATAAATATTTATTTACAAAATAATATATACCAAACAAATTTTAATATTGAAAATAAACTATAATTTCAATTTTTTTATAATTTATTCAATCATTTTTATTGGTCATCAAACTTTACAGATTTTAGTATTCAAAATGATTACACATTTATGAAGATATATATATGAAGTGAAGGTTATACATATCCTTTATTATAGTAAAATCAGATGATATATAACCAAATATATGATACATAAAATAATAGAATATTAAAAACATGGTTACTAAAATAATAATAGAAAATTTAACTATGTTAACCACAAAATATAAATTACTGATTTTTTTAAAAAATATAATCTTCAAAAACATTCACTCTAATTTGTCAAATATTGTATCAAAAAAAAAATGATAACTAAACCTTGATGTTTAAATTTAAGATTAAAAATATATAAGTTTTTTAGACAATTAAACCGCGCGTAGCGCGGTAAAACCACTTCTCATTTATTGTGAGATCCACCTACTTTTTCAATATTTCTTTACTTTGTTTACAAAATCGTTTACGTTGATTGTGGGCCATAAGTTTGATTATGGTAATGTATAGCCCATTAAAAAGTAATCAGTCATACCGTATATGCCGTCCCTTCACTTATAATATGTTGAAGCCCTAAGAGCATCATTATAGGAGGCCCTTAATTTGGGGGCCCTTAAGTTTTTTTTTTTTTTTTTTTGGTTTGTTCAGGAAAAACTAAGGGACAGCCCTTAGATAAGGGCTTTTCTCAAGTTTTCTCCCTCAGTCTCCGTGCGTCCCCCCCCTTAAGGGATTCCTTAAGGGACACCGATATTGATGGTCTAACATTCACTGCCCTTTCACTTCTCATATGTACATACTGCCTTCCACCACCATGTTTCTTCAATTCCCCTCCTTTCTCCTATATATTTCAGAGGCTTCTCCCTCTTGACCCATACTCAAAAGAGAAACTGAAAAAAACTTGATGATTGCATGGCAAAGAATTGCTAAATCCTCTGCAACGGCACATTCATCAATGGCTCCGGCTATTCGCTTTCTCAACGACATTCTTCCCGGAGGCGAGCTGAAGAAATCGAATCTGGAAGGCTTCCTAATTGGTCTTGAGATGTTGTTGATAAGAAGAGGAAGATAGATGCTGCTGATTCATAGAAAAGAACGATCAGCTTCGACGCTCTAGACTTATCTCTTAGGTACCTTTTAAACATTCAATTTTGTTTTGTTTTTTTGCTATTTGATTAATATAATTTTATCCTATTGAATACACGTTTGAATCACTGACTGAAAAAGCTGCTTATGTGTAGTGATTGTTTTGTGATGAGTATTTTGATTTGATGAAATCCGCTTGGTCTGATCTGTTCATGAACCAAAAAAAATATTAAAAAACTGCACGTCGTTTGTCAATAGTTACAATTGTCTTAGCAAAACAAAGATCCAGTTCATTGTGGGGTTGCATGATTAAGAAAAAGTATATGAACATGATTCCAGTCATGTATTAAAAAGTTGAAGCCTTGATGTGCTGATGGAATCCTTTAGTTGGTGGATGTTAATTTTAGAAAACATGTATTTGATGCAGAATTTGTGTTTCAGTAAGCGAGCTACACGATAGTTTAATCTGGTTTTGTTATGCAGCTCTGATTGTGAACCATTTTTGAATAATGTCTGGAGTTGGAAGCTGCTATGGACTTTGTACACAAGATGAGTCGGGAAGTTAATATCTCTGTTATTCTACGGTTTCAGTCATGTTTTGCTTTCATAATGGAAAAAAAATCATTGATTTTTCTAGCAGTTTCTTGATCTCGACTGAAAATTTATAATAACCAAAAACCCCCTTTTATATTAAACTTTAACAATTACCACACTTACTGGTGCAGGTATTGATGTCAAAGGCCACAACGTCCAAGACAATCATTGACATCACCGTAACTCAAAATTCACAAACAAGGCATAGCATCGACACATTGAGATAAAGCAACAACAATGTCTACTCCCCCGTGTATATTTGCGCGGGGGCGGAGCGCACCTAGTAATATTAGTGTATGACTTTGTGTTTGTGTTTGTTGTGTTATGTTGTTTGAAAATAGTTCACAAGTCTCTAGGTTCTGTTATCATGACCAGAAATATAAATTAACCGTTTTTTATTACAAATATGTTTAAAGAATTAGACGTTTTTTTTTTTTTGAGAAAAGACCTATAGATTACTCGTTTCTTCTTACAAATTGTGTCTGAAACTTATGGTTTACATTGGTGCAAATCCAATCAATTCTATTTTTAAGAAAACCCCCAGTGATAACAAATAGTTATCTATTAAACAAGGAAAATTCCATTTTTTATTAAAAAAATCCTTTTTCTGTTTTCTTTTTTCATGTTTTCTCAGGTGGGATTAGCATTGATCCTGATCCTATATCTTGGATTGGAACGATTCCATGGACACCTCCTGCTCTTGGTCCAACTGGAGGTGATGATGCTTTGAGCAGCATGACAAAAACACTTGGTTTCTCCTTTTCCCTCGTTAGAAAAAACATAGTAACAAGGTAAATGACCAAATCAATTTTAAAATAAAATATCGTTACTGTATAAAGTGGATCTCATTGCGAAAGATTTTAGACATTCTAATATAACGTAGGATTTTTGGGGTAAGTAAGAGCATCCACAATGGTGTTACTCCCATTGTGGAGTCCTTAGCAACAGTAATTTTTTTTTTTTTTTTGTAGTTTTTTCTAAAAAAAAAAAAAATTAAAAACGGAACCAATCACGGGTCGCCACGTGTCGTGGGACCCGTGAATAGTGTAAAGATTGAGTCCTTAACTAAGAGTTTTAAGAACATAATCCTTAACAAAAAATAAGGCCCACCAAATATATTAATATTATTTTACTAAGGACTTGTCTCTAAGGACCTCCATTGGAGTTGGTCTAAGTTTTCTTTTCTGTTTTTGTCTAAATTTTAAAATGAATTATGGATATTTTTGTGATTTAAGACAAGTTAAGAAATAATTATTTCCATTATTGCCTTTTTATTATTACTTTTTCGGTCTCCACTCTTTTCAGTCGGCGTCACGTTTTTCTTCTTTTTTTTTTTTCTAAATGATTTTTCTTCGATTTTGGTACCTTTTTTGTTTGTATCTCTATTTTTTAAGATGTTGAATCTCGTGATTGAGTTGGATGCTTGAAACTACGTTACTTTTCTTAGGATCCCTTCTTCTTCGTCTTCTTCTTCTTTACGAAGATGAAGTCAATCATATCTTCTTTGTTCGCTCTCTCTTTGCTTTCACTATCATCAGCCCATGCTCAATGCCATTTCCCAGCAATCTTCAACTTCGGCGACTCTAACTCCGACACCGGCGGTCTCTCCGCCGCTTTTGGCCAGGCTGGTCCTCCTCACGGCTCTTCCTTCTTCGGCTCACCCGCCGGGAGGTACTGCGACGGTCGCCTCGTCGTCGACTTCATAGGTAAAATTTATTAATCAATACTCTTCTTATTAAACTTGAAACGTCACCGTTTTACTGATTTTCTCTCCCTTTCTTTGCGCAGCGGAGAGTCTTGGATTGCCATATCTAAGTGCGTTTCTAGACTCGGTTGGTTCAAACTTCAGCCACGGTGCTAACTTTGCGACGGCGGGATCTCCCATAAGAGCTCTCAACTCAACTCTTCGTCAGAGTGGTTTCAGTCCATTTTCACTCGATATTCAGTTCGTACAGTTCTCCAATTTTCACAACAGATCCCAGACAGTTCGCAGTCGTGGTAAGAGCCTCTTACTCACTCACTCGATATGTTTGATTAATAATGTAATAACTGAATTAGGAATGTGTATTCGGATATCCGGTTTATTCGGGTTGAACGTATATTGGAACTAGAAACCTAAGACTAGTTCCATATATTCAAATTTTTGGGTCGGATTCGGTTAAATTCCATCCTGTTTCGGATGAGTTTGGATAATGTATTTGGGATTCGGTTTTTACCAGATTGGTTATTTATAACAATAGATACGATTCGGTTCAGATATTTTATAGCTAAACTACCTAAATTTATCAGAAAATATTCCAAAATACCTAAAAACTCTCACTACATACCCGTTTAAATTGGTTATTTTTAACTAGTTTGTGCTAACAAGCTAGTGTTAAGAGTAATAAAGTTTTTTTTGAACACCGTAGTATACAGTGGAATAATATTTCGAAAACGTCAAAACTTTATAAACGTTTTTGAATTGCAAGAAACAGCGTTTCATATTATCAAAACTTGAAAAAGTGGTATACTACTACTATTCATCACCAAGTCAAATATGTAACAGGAGGAGTTTATACGACGATGCTGCCTGAAGCCGACAGTTTCTCTCAGGCGTTGTACACTTTTGACATCGGACAAAACGATCTCACCGCTGGTTACTTCGCCAATAAAACGGTGGAACAACTTGGAACTGTCGATGTTCCTGAGATCATCAGCCAGTTCATGTCTGCTGTCACGGTCAGCCTCTCTGTTTTATACTCTGTTACAATCAATGCTTTTGTTTTTAAAAGTGATAATCATAAATATGGTTTATTTTTTGGGTGACAGAATATTTACGCACAAGGAGGGAGATACTTTTGGATTCACAATACAGGACCTATTGGTTGTTTAGCGTATGTGATTGAATGGTTTCCCCTTAAAGCATCAGACTTTGATTCACATGGATGTGTCTCTCCCTTGAACCATTTGGCTCAACAATTCAATGACGCCTTGAAACAAGCAGTGATCGAGCTTAGAACTGCCTTGTCTGAAGCCGCCATCACTTACGTAGATGTCTACTCTGCTAAGCATGAGTTGTTTGTTCACGCACAAGGTCACGGGTTCAAGAGATCTTTGGTTTCATGTTGCGGTCATGGAGGGAAGTACAATTACAATAAGAACATTGGATGTGGGAAGAAGGTGACTGTGAAAGGCAAAGAGATTTACATTGGGAAGCCGTGCGATGAGCCTGGCAAAGCTGTGATATGGGACGGTGTGCACTTCACGCAGGCTGCTAACAAATTCATCTTTGATAAGATTGCAACTGGGTTGAGCATGGCCTGTCACAGGCAGTGACAAACAAGAAGAAGAGATAAGCTTTACTTCTATTTATGAGTTTTGTTTCTATAGTTTATTAGACTTCTGTGTTTTGGCTCTTACTGATATGAGCTTATTGAGAATGCAATAAGATTTTTTGGTGAGATAGGTTTCATCATTATCAACAAAAATTTACATAATCAATCAACTCTACAAAGGATGTAAAACAACATAGAATACAAGCATATTTATATGGAGGATGATCGAAAAAATACATATCCTAAATTAACAAACTATTTCATACCAATAAGTTTATATAACAATATTGATCACCCAAACAAATAAAATCTATTACTCCCTTCGTTTTATATTATTTATCGTTTTAGGTTTATGCACACATAAGAAAATATATCATTTTGTATATTCCCAAAATAAAAACACAATTACCTATACACCAAACCATATTTCAACCAATAGAAAAATAAATTGAAGAATCTTATTAATGAATTTTGTATTGAAACTCTAAAACGACACTTATTTTGAAACGAAATTTTTTTCCTACAACGACAAGTAATATGAAACGGAGGGAGTATTACCTATACTGTATATAACATAATATCATATATACATTTCATATAATTTAAATGAACAAAAATAATAATGAAAAAAATCTGTTATCCGCAGATATAATCTTTAATAAAAAGTTAAAATTAGCGCAAAATATTGGAGAGTTAAAAATAACACAGTTTTCCTTTTTCAGTCACTAGATTTAAAAATATTTGTTAAAAATACTATTTCTATTTTAAAATATTCCATGTTACAAAAAAAGTTTTTTTCTGAAGGATATATCTTTTATATTTTCAATGCATGTAATAATAATAAATTATAAATTTTAAAAATATTAATTATGTTTAGTGAATTTTAATTGACTAAAAGTTATGAAAAATAGTTAATCACAAAAATGTATTTATAATTAAAACAAAGGATATATTTTAGCCTCACCATCTTCAATATTTTTTTCTAAATATATAACAAAAATAAAGGAATGGTATTTCTTTTCCTAAATATAGAAGATAATAATAATAATCTCTATTAAAAAGGAAAAAAATGGACTGGAGTAGTTTTACCCCTAAATATTTATATAGAAGTAACTATATAGATGAGTTGGAAATGTTTTTAAAACAACATTTAATTCCTAGTGACATTTTGATTAAAAAACAAAAACAAAAATCTTAATAATTCTAAAGAGATAACTGGCTATAATGGAAAGTTAGGTCTGGGGGTTCGAATGATGGATCAATATTAAAAGATGCAAGAATGTCTTAATGTATGTTTTGTTTAATGTGGTCTCCAAGTCATGCGTCACCATATATATTCTATAAGTTTAGACTTCCCATATTTTCAAACATTATTTTTCATGTTTTAGACTATTTTTGTTTGATAATAAACAAAAAATGAGCGAAATAAAATTGATATATATTTTAGTTTTACTATTTTAATAAAATTATTACAGATATTTATTAAATAAACTATTACATATTGGTGTTTTGTGTTTATGGAGTTTTTACAGCTTTTACAAGTTATTGGAGGTTTTCGGACGTAAAAATAAAACTTAAAAAGTATTTTGGACATTTGACAGTTTTCATGCATTGGAAATCTGCATGAGATGGAGGGTTTCCATAATTTGATTATGCTTAGACTATCTTTAACCCAAGAAACTCATTTTGAGTTTTTTATTTATTTATTTATTTGACTTAAAAAAGAAAAAAAAATAAAAAAGAAATTAATCGCGGATCGTCATATGTCAATAGAACTCGCCAACAGTATAAGAAACCCTCCAAAATCAGTTATTAATTCAGAATTTTTATAATTGGTTTTTATATTGTTCATGGGTCTTACTGACAAATAAGACCTGCGAACAATGCAAGAAACCCGCCTAAGAAACCGGGTTAAACATTCCCTTAAATTTGAACATAGATAACTGAGAATGTAAGCTTTTATCTTTCTAAGTGTTTTGAGGTCAAACCAACGATTAAATTTCAAAATATGTTCAAGAAAATGAAATTAGTCTGCTGGAAATGGAACAAGTTGAGAAAAAAAGGTAATCGATCGAGTGATTGACCTGCAAAGTTAAACACCTGGTTGGTCTATCAAGACGGAAGATGCCAAGAGCCATTGATCTACCGACGAACGACCAAACCGGTCGATCATAGATGCATCTGATAAACCAGAAGCGTTTAATACAGAAACACAAACTTTCAATTTATGTTCCAGAAGACTTTACAAAAACATTCTAAAGTAACACACCAACAACATTTCATATCGTAAAATCATAACCCAAAGGAACCACCGAAATGGAGTTATCACGATGAACCTTAGAAGATCCCACGTAACTTCTTCCATTAACATAATGAAACAAAAGATTATGTTGTTGCCGTGCTGATCTGTCTCCTTCCCGGTGCGCCACATCAGCCTCACCAACAAGAGCCATGGTCCGTTTTTGCATACTCAATAACACGTTATGCCACGTGTTAACCCTTGACTGGACCTTCCCGTGAACTCCAATGTTCATCTCCGACAAGTCCTCGCCTCTCACGCCCATCACTTCCTCTGGTTTAGCACCGTCGAGGATCCAAATAAGACAAGAACAGAACCCTTTCGAGATCTCTGAATCGCTGTCTGCTTTAAACCTCATCCTACCTAACTCGTCTATCTTGATCTCCACCCATACCTGAGTCGTGCATCCCGTGACTCGGTTCGCCGGAACACGAGCCGAGTCGTCAAGTGGAGCTAGAGCCGTTGCGTAGTTTAAGAGACGTTTGACTCGGTCGATCGGTTCGGTTAAGGACTTGAACTCGGATACGAGGAGGTGGAGCTTGTCGGCCGAGGTTGTTGTTGTTGTTCCAAAGGGAGCTTCGACAGAAGCCGTAGCAAAAGAAACAGGGAAGTCATGTCTTTGATTCGGTTTCAGACCGAAGTTAAGATTGATGTCGGAATCGTGCATGCATCTGATCCTTTTAGAAGAAAAGTTTGGTCTATGGAAAGATTTTAAAGTTGGTGTTGAGGTAGAAATAAGAGGAGGAGAAGCAAAGACGTTCATGTTCGGTTACGAGGTAGAAGAAGAAGAGGGAGAGAGAGATATTTAAGGATGATCAGAGGAAAGCTCCTTGAACTACGCGACGGCGAGAGGATGGCGATTAGAAAGTATTCTATATAACGCGCCAAAACAAGTGTTCTTGTAATATTTTTAGTATTTGGTTTATAGTTAATGTGTTATAAATAATGATGATGAATTATTTTAATAATACACTATTTTTAAGCTTTGATTATTTCTGTTCTTGAATTTGCATGTTTTAAAAACTTATTTCAGAGCTCACTGGCGAGATGATTCTATTTGAGTTTTCTATAAGAGCATTTTTTTTTTTTTCAACAACTAATATATAATAGTAAATTATTAATTAGATATCTGAAATTTAGAGGTGCTCTAACCCGTCAATAGTTCAAAACTGCTATTTCTCTGTTTTTTTTTCTATTAAAACTTTTACCCTATTTCTGTTAGACATAAAAATTGCTTCACTATTTTCAATTAGACCCCTAAAACTTGTTTTCACATTTGTGTTTTATATCACTTAAAATAAGTTTTATAAATCTTAGGAATCTTTTTCCAAATTTTAAAAACTATATTTTTATAATCTGAAAATTAAATGCGTAATACAAAATAATAATCGTTTTCATTTGTGTTTGATAATTTTATATATAACCAACAAAAATACATTTAAGCTTTTTAGGTTTGTGTTTATTTTTAAAATATACATATTTGAATTAAAATTAAAATGTAAATAAAATTTTTAAAGTTAGCTAACCAAGTAGTATTAGGTAACGGCAATTTTAAAATTATGATGCTTACTAGAAGGAAAAAGAAAGAAAGTATGATGCTAATTATCAAAATGACGATGAAAGCTTGTCTCATCAAGTGATGTTGTAATATTCGTAGTTTATCAAGTGATAATTTGTGTCATTTAAAGACAATGAAAACTTGAAAAAATTATTTCCTGCATTTTATCAAGTGATGTTGTAATATTCGTAGTTTATCAAGTGATAATTTGTGTCATTTAAAGACAATGAAAACTTGAAAAAATTAGTTCCTGCATTTTGTTATTATTACTCTTTCTTGCAGTGATTTATAAGAAACAGAATTGACCGTCACCGTCTGTATAGAGTTTTTTTATAAAATTTTAAATCCCTTTTAACATATGTTTGGGTAAAATATGGTAATTACTCTGTTTTACAATAAGTATCATTTTAGTTTTCTATATTATTTTAAAAAATATTTTACATTTTTAATGCAATTTTATAAATTAAATATATTTTTTCTTTTTAAAATATTAAAAGTTATTTAACTATTTTTATTTAATTAATTAAAGTGTAATTTATTAAGAAATGGAAGGAGTAAAAAAATATGTTGTCTTACTGGACAGTAGTGGCTTTAATGGTCTGAATTATCTGTGTTCATTTTGTTGTTTATCTAGGTCCAGTGTATTGTACATTTCACGTTTGTTTTTTTTTTTTTGGATTTTTAATATAAAAACTGCTCAACTATATTTATTTCGGATAAAAACTTTTTAAAATAAAGATCTAATGTCTACAATTTTTCTTTTGTTGATTTAGGATATTCGACAGGTCAAAATTCAACCAATTAATTTTCGGATACTTATTATTGGTGCTAATCAAATATGATTGCTCGCAAAAGAAATTAGATATTATTATCACTTAGTCACACACTAAAATAAACCGAAAACAACATATTCAAATATGCAATTCTTGAAATTATTGTAGGATGCCATATACCACTCAGCTGCTAACATATTGTTAATATCTAAACCTTCAATCGCATTTATCTTAATGATTTAGCTTCTCTATTGATAAAACAGTTAATAGAAAGCTAAATCACTGAAATAAAAAAAAAGTTAATAGTTTAGATGTTAAACATTTAATTTTAGAAGTTCTTACATGAAATAACCGAAATATTTTTACATCAAACATAATATAACTAAAATATAAAATATGATTGCATGCTATAGAAACAAGAATAGTATCTAAAGAAGGAGCTCCTAGACATCAACTCTCATTATCCTAATTTTCTATTTAATTTTTATGTTCTTGTTTTTGTAAACACTATAAAATCGAAATGTTTAAAACTACTTGTTCCATTCTTATTTTAAGATGTTCATTTCATTTATCTTGTTTTCAAACACAACTTTTTTTTGAAAGTGGCATTCAATTATTTATTTTTCATAAGATGAATTTAGTACACTAGATTATCAAAGATTTCATGGAATAACTAGCATTTAAGATAGAAATAGAATATATTATTAGACGATAGTTTTTTTTTTTTTTTTGCTAAAGATATTAAACGATAGTTCATGTCTCTCTTAATCAAAATGTTTATAGTAACCTTTTTTTTTTTGCTAAGAATGCGAGAAAACATGGGATCTATTTTTCAATGAAAACCACATTTGTCTGTTAATTTTGTATTCTACTAAACTACATATACAATATACTACATATCAAATTTGTTTTAATATACGGTAATTGTTGAAAAAGAAAATATTGTAACAATGTCCTGAACACTATAATTGATCTCAGCGCATTCATCAGTTTGTTCTATATTCTACTAAATTACATATACTACAGATCAAGATCTTGCAGTCAATTTTGAATGAAAGAGAGGTTATCCACATATAAAATATACATTACTATCCATTCCATAATCACTATGTGTCTAAACTAAAACTTGCATCAATATTACACTCATGCAAGTTCTTGTTTCGGTCGTTCCCATCGTGAAATTTGTCTCCTATGTAAATTAGTATTTAGTGACTATATCTTTAGCCTTAAAACAACTCCCTAGTATAAAAATATACATAAAAGGATTTTAATGTAAAACTTCTTTATTATTTTTGTTTCAGATAAAAACTTTCAAATTAAAAATTCAAGGCTTAGACTCTCAATCCTACTTATCTCAATGATTTAGTTTCTCTGTCGTCAGCGAATGAACTAAATCATTAAGATTATTAAGTTTGAGAATTTAGGTGTTGAATTTTTATTTGGGGTTTTTTTTACTGGCAACAAACACAATTAATACATCAAAAAAAATTCTTTTTCAGCAAAAAAATAGTATTTATATAAAAAACCAGCTATTAAAATTTTGAACTTTGAAATTAAAACAAAAAACTTTCAATTCGTGTTTGAGTCAAAATTTTTTTTCAATATTGAAATATTGATCGTTTTAATTCTTATATTTTATGGATTCGGTCATTTAAAAAACTGGAATAATCAACTGTTAAAATTGATTAAAATAAATGTTTGTTAACTCTGTAAATGATATTATTTTAGAATTTTATTAAAACACTGATTAAACAATATTTTTTTGTTTCTATAAACATTTAAAACATCTTTTTCGCGAAATTCTGATAAATAAGATGAAGTTGATTTTTGGTTTTAGTTTGAAATTTAAGGTTTAATGACCATTTAACTTATTTTGTTAGGTTTAATACTTACAAAAGAACTTACCCAGAAAAAACTAGTTTTCCTTAAAACAAAAGTAAAATTAAGGGAATAACCTGTGGAATTGAGAAAATTGTTCCCAGAACCTGATAAACGATCGAGATAGAAAATCACAATGATAGTTTTACCTCTTCGAGAGCTGGGGTCCAACCCCTAATATATATTCAACGAAAAGAAGCAGTTTGGTGCATCATTTGAGTTTTTGACTGGAAATTGTTTGATACTTGATTTGTATATTGATTATATCTTTTATGGAAGCATTTTTAGTGCGGTAATTTGATCAAATGTTTATTAATATTTCTATACCACTGAACAGGAGTTCGACTCCAGAAAAATAAATTATGCAGAATAGTTTTTAAGAAACTTACAAAAACTTTTTTTAACATCTTGAAAAACGTCTCAAAATAGCGTAATTGAATGTGAATCTTCATCAAATAAATAGAATTGTTAATCAACGTTAGAAAAATCATATAGTAGTCAATAACCAACTTGGATTGCTTACTAAGAACTCCAACTGAGTTGATTAAATATGATAGTTTTGAACATTTGGATAAAATAAGTACAACGTAGTGTAATAAGTGTATTAAAATACTAACGCTCCATAGGTCTGTCGGTTAATCTGACGTTTAAAAATGTTTTATGTATGAAGATGACTATATGATCTGCTATTTCGTTATCTCATTAATTCTTTTCAATACGTAGCTCAGTTTTACTTTAATCTTTTGCTGATCAATAAAATTGAAATTTTTAAACCAAAAAGAAAATACGATATTTATACAGGAATTTTTTTTTTTTTTTTTTTTTTTTTTTTTGTATTTATATAGGAATTAGTTTGGGTTTGTGGAGTGATATTTTGTTTTAATAATGGACTGAATTAGAAGAGTGGGTTAGTGTGAGTTCAGTCAACTGAATAGCCGATTTCAAAAAGAACGGCTATATATTATTATAAACGAAATTTACATTTGATGTTTTGGATCTCATATGATGTTTGATGTTAAATGGAGAAGATACGATGAACGAAATTTAAGGCAGCCTCTAGAGTGACGACGAATTTAAATGCGAGGATAGAGGTACGTGCATATATCGCTTTCTCTTTCAAACTACTCCTCCTTTCCCCCAATAATTCTTTTATTAGTTTCTCTTAAGATTAACTCTGAGAAAATCAAAAGCATATTCGATTCGACTACCGATTCTTTGGACCCCATAATGTCGGAAAGAGACTTGGGAGATCATATTTAAACAATTTAAAGTCGTCATAGCTGAGTGTCCCAGCTATAAACAGTTTTTAGCTTCAATAATATTTTTCTCATTTAACTTTTTTCTTTTTAAAACTCTATTGTATACTTTCTCTGTTTTAATTTAATTGTCATTTGGACAGTAAAATTTTCGTTTCAAAATAATGTAGTTTATAATTCCAATATAAAATTTATTAATAATATTTTCAAATTTATTTTTCTATTTATTAAAATATTGTTAAATGTATAGATAATAATATTTTTATTTTAAAAATATACAAAATTAAATATATTCTTTAATTTGTATGCATCAATTTAAGAATGACAATTAAATGAAATGCAAGGAGTATGTTTTAACATTCGTACTGTCTTGTATATTGTTCATTTATTATAAAGAGTTTGAGATATCTATATATATAAAATAGCTGCATCTCTTCATATGTGCCTCCACGTCAGCACACAAGATGCAGCAAAAGCCGCCACGTCACCCTCACTTAAAAAACTCTTTCCCGTACATAGAAAATGTGTTCTCGGAATGGGCTTTGGTAAGATCTCGCTGCGTTAAAGTATTCCTGGAATGGGCCTTTATGACACATGTCACCTACAAAACACAACAAAACCGAATTAGTATAGATTCGTCTTTCGTTTGTACAAACTAACTAAGCCTTTTTAATGGGCTTTTGTATGATCTAATCCATGTTGATTTGATAAACTGTTTTGTGTAACCAATTAATAATTACCCATATATTTGTGGTCCTTTATCAAACATTTTATAATTCATGGCCTTTAATCAGATTTTTAATGTCGTGGCCTTTTAATAGATTTCTTTCCTCAGACCTAGAGACTATGTCGGAGATCTGTACATGTTCAACTCCTGAGTTCTCTTCCTATTCGCCGCTGACGTAACGGCACACATTAATGTCAATCAACAAATCAATCAAGCACACAGCAACCTCTTGCAGTGTATATATAGACCGTCTGAGAGTTGTAGGTTAATCCTGATCTTCTTTCTAATTCATTGCTTTCATGTCTTCTCAAACAAACCCTCCGATAATGGCCTCTTCACAAATTCATTTCTCAGAGTTGAAGGCCGTTTTTTTGTCGACAGATTGTCCAGACAAGGTTGCTTCGATTATAGGAGGCCATAAATGTTAAGGAATCCGATTAGTTGATGGGTGTTGATATGGTTCTGATCGATGGTAAGGTACGTCTGTTCAATATTCCTCTATTTACGATTAAAATTTGATCAGTTCGATGTTATCTAAATCCATATTATGTTCTCAGTCTACCTTAATCCATGCATCAATCAATAATTACCATTGACCAGCTTAACACTTTAAAACATTTCTTGAAAGGAGGGGCGCTTTATGAACTGAGTGTGTTTGATGTTACTAGCTGCAACCCGACTTTTTGGTTTGGTGACGACCATGTAGCTATCAAATTTAGGGATGAAATTATGTTTTGCTTAAATAGCAGGAACTATCTACTCAATCCTAACGGAGAGCATTAGGTTCTGAAATTACGACTCATGTTCTTGGCTAACACAAACGCGGATTTTCCATGTCTGTTTTTATTTACTAGCCTTTGAACTACTCTTTAGAGTTATCTAAAATAGTAGAGAAAACTACCTGAGATATTCTTTCTGTTTTACAAATATTATTGGGTATTAAGACCATTTTTAACAAGGAATCCCACGACTTTAGGAATTGAAGAATACATAACACTGGCGAACATTCATTTTGTCACCCTGTTTACCATACCCATTGTTTTAAAATTTGTATATGAATATTAGCAAACCACATCGTCTTTGTGGGGAATTGTCTTTATGCTTGAGTGTATTTGATTGGCTAGCTGTTCTGCTTGATGACAAATTAGAAAGATCTCTGGAACCAAAGGTGGCAGTATCGAAAAATGCCAGCCTCAAGTTAGTTGGAGGTAAAAAAATCTCTAAAGTGCGACACTTTAGTATCTCAATTGAATATTTTATTCATTGTTTTACTATGGTGTAATTCCAGGTTCTCTTTCATAATACAACCTCTGGAACATATTTTTATTTTGCCCATGAATGGGATGCTATACAAAGCTACCTACAAAGTAAGGCCAACCACTAGTAACTTATAAAGTTATAATAGTAGACATTGGCTTTGATTGGTGTTATTTGGAGGGGATGGTAAATATTGTTATCTACCATGTAACTAATCACGACGATGGTATAAGAAAGCAAGTATGTAGGTGGTACCAACTTTTATTTGGTTGAATAATTAAAAAATATATATATAAAAATATGAGTTTTCGTTTACCCCGTGAGTCCTCGACCTATCTATCTTTGTTTCATCTTCTTCAATCTCGTAGAGGACAAGAGAACATGCTCATTACTTGGGTCTGAACTCGGCCAATCCTACTCTATAAATAATCTGGATTTGGGCTTTCCTTATTGGGCTCGGTTCTTACATTCAGCCTATGGCCAAGCCCATCGGTTAAATGAATATCACTTTATTAAAAACAAAATATCACATTTTTCTGAAATAGATACCTATATAATTGGCACAAATATATTTCGTACATATAATAATATATTTCTTTTTGTGCAACTAGTACTTGATTAAATACAGAAGAAAAGAGTCTAGCCCACAAAGGGGCCCATTATAATAATATCTTCCATCTACTTAAAATCAATTTCACATAAAAAATAATAAGAAATCCTTTTGACGGATTCAATTGCATTTGCAGGTAACATCATCGACCTCCCTCGATTAGTTTAAACCCAATGGAAATTTCGAAAGCAATCAGATGTTTTGAATCAGTCAAATCTAGTTTAGTTTCTTGTAATTTTCCGAACTGTGTTAATTTATCATTTCTCGCCGGAAAATCTCTCATCAGAGTTTCCTTGTAGTTCACGGCGATGCCATAGTCCTCTTTGAAAGAGACTGTTTTATAATATTAGTTTAATATATGTAATCAAAGTGAAATTTACCGATTCATAAAATGTGAAAGGAGAAGACTTTGTTAGAAAAAAACAAAAAGAACTGAGATTTGTTTAAGTCTTCCTGATTGGTCTTTGAAAAACCCATCAGAAAATCAAAGTCAATAAGCTCTCGTGTGTATATATTTATATGTGTGTGTGTGGATCATTCATAAAGGAGGGTACTTTCTGCTGAGTTCTGACATATGCTTCTTGAAGTGTTGCAGGCGATTGTCTTGTTCATCTTGTTCTGGATTTGGTTGTCTGTGATGGGAGGAAGCAGCTCAAAAGACTCTGCAAGAAGCAGAAGTAGTCGGAGATATTCAGGTAGCCCGTCTGCTAGCTCGTCTGCTTCTTCTTGGGGGCATTATGGAGACCACCAGAACAGCTCCTATCACACACCAAGCCATCCATCTGCAAGCCCTGCACCCTCCTATAATCCTCGATGGCAAGCTCAGAAGAATCTTGAGAGGAAGTATTCACGGATTGGTGATAACTACTGCTCCATCGATGAGGTTTGAATTATCATAGAAACTTCTTTTGTGTGAGTTTTTGTTTTGATTTGGTTTCTATCAACAGGTTACTGCTGCTCTTTCACATGCTGGTTTGGAGTCATCTAATCTGATTGTTGGTATTGATGTCACCAAGAGCAACGAGTGGACAGGTTAGACAAGTTGTTATCTCTATGTATAGCCAATGTTTGAGCCTAGTTTTTAAGTAAATGCTGACTCTGTTGATTTGATTTTAGGGGCGAGATCATTCGGTAGGAAGAGCCTGCATTACATTGGGACAACTCCAAACCCTTATCAGCAAGCTATTTCCATCATTGGAAAGACTTTATCGGTTTTCGATGAAGATAACTTGATCCCATGTTATGGTTTTGGAGATGGTAACAACCTCAATGACCCTGTCTTTTTTTTCATTAAACTTTTAAGTTTGTTATTTAGTTTTTAAGGTTGGTTTCTTTGGTTTCTGACTATGCAGCTACAACACATGATCAGGATGTATTTAGTTTCAATACCAATGATACATTCTGCAACGGGTTTGAAGAAGTTCTCATGTGTTACAGAGATATTGTCCCCCAGCTACGCCTTGCAGGTTGACTGAGATTAAGAATGCCTTTTTCTTCTGCTTATGTTCTTACTCCTGCTTTACGTTTTCTTTATTTTCTTTGCTGGTTATGTAACAGGTCCGACATCTTTTGCACCCATCATCGAAAGGGCCATGACTATTGTGGAAGAAAGTGGAGGCCAGTACCATGTTCTTCTCATAATCGCTGATGGACAGGTACAGAACGTTGTGTTGGAACATTCTCAGACATTTATGTAGTTACCGTTTGAGCGTTTTATTGTGTTAGGTGACAAGAAGTGTTGATACAGAGAATGGGGCAGTGAGTCCACAAGAGCAGCAGACCATTGACGCCATTGTTAGAGCAAGGTAATACATACCATTTCTTCATTCTCTTGTTGCTTTGTTTCTAAACTGTGATGGATTCATGTTTGCAGTGAGTATCCTTTGTCGATAGTTCTTGTTGGTGTTGGAGATGGCCCTTGGGACACTATGAGACAGTTTGATGACAACATCCCCGCTCGTGCCTTTGACAACTTCCAGGTAATAATAGTGTATACATATAATCATGTCTTGTCCTTGCAAATGAATCAACTGAAGAGTTCTTTTTTTTTTTGTTTAATATGAATCCTCCAGTTTGTGAATTTCACGGATATAATGTCAAAGAACGTTGATCCAGCAAGGAAAGAGGCAGAGTTTGCGCTTTCCGCGTTGATGGAGATCCCATCTCAGTACAAAGCCACTCTTGAGCTAGGTTTACTAGGGTGAGTAGGTTCAGATCTCATCATCAGCTTATGAGAGCCTACCTATGAGCTGATATCAAATCTCTTTTCCTTTGTTTTCAAATTTGCAGAAGAAGAACTGGAAACTGTCCAAACAGGTTTGCGCTTCCACCACCAACTTATGCTACTCAGTCCATGCGCAACAGTCCAAGAACTTCTCGATCAAGCAGCTTTCAGACCAGAACACCACAACCATATGATAGTGGTGTTCCCGCCACTGCACCACTTCCAAATGCTCGTAATGATGGCCAGCTTTGTCCGATATGTCTTGTGATACCAAAGAACATGGCTTTCAACTGTGGTCATCAGGTAGCATGTTCAGTCTATAACTTTTAAGGATTGCACTTCAAACAAAACCATTAACTTTCCTTTGCTTTTCTTTATGACAGACTTGTTCAGATTGTGGGGAAGACCTCCATGTCTGTCCCATTTGCCGAAGCTCAATATCGGTTCGTATCAAGCTTTATTAAGATAAAACTCTCTCAGGAGCTGAAGGAAACCGAGATGATCTGACATCTTTCAGAACGCAGCTCGAGTGCTCTCATCAATGTTGGTGGAGATATGACCATTTGTTTCAAATGTTTGTAGATAATTTGTTCAGTTTTGCATTCTCATTGCACATGAAAACGCATACACACTCTATCGTTAGGGGAGAGATGTAAGTAAAATAAAGGATCTTTGATTCTGCTGCAACAGACTCGTGTGTTAATAGATTTTGTACATAAGAGTTCAATCTTTCTTCTTCTTTAAAGAGTCTTATTGAATATTTGTTCCCATGATGTATGTACACATGTCTCAGACAACATCAATACCTTTCTTGTCTAAAATCTATAGTCTTCAACACAAGAGCTGTAACTGAACCTGATTCACATTGACATCTTATGGGTCCTGTTATATTCACTATGCCATGAGCTTTGATTCATAGAGAGTACAAAAGTCCACTTCAGTGCCTCGTACTAGACCGTCTTTTACTTTTATTTGTATATGATGCTTTTCAAACCAATACGTTTCACTGTTTATTGTGTATGACGCTAAGATATACTTTCCCCTGAACGCAAGTCTTTCTTTTTAAGAATGCTACTTGTTCTGAGAATTAATCATTTCAATTACTGTCCCATGAACGCGACTTGGGTCTGAGAATCAATCAGTTTTCAGGTTTCTAATGATGGTTACTAATCAAGAGTGATTGCTCTTCGTCACCAAAAGCATTGCCACAGTGAAAGAAATGAAGAATTCATAACGGAAAAGATAAAGTTACTGTTACAAGATTCCTTGTCAGATTGTTGAACAATCTTCAGTTTCAGAGACCCTACTTATATCTGATCACGCAAACCAAGAGACAAGACATCTGGTTAATAACTCCTACCTAATTCAAAGTATAGTCTTGCAAACACAACCATTACCATGAACTCCACAAGCAGCATCTCTGCTCTGAATGAAGATATCATAGTTGAGCAGCTACTTCGTACCCATGATCCAGACGGTCGCTGGATTGATTCCAAAACGTTGCTTCAAGAAGTAGAAACCATCTTGAGCTTTGTTCTGCAAAGTGATGTGAGCTCATAATCCCTTGGGCTTCTTCTAACTCTTCAGATACTTGTCTAGATCCTTGCCAATAACAAATGCCACTTAATTTTCAGGTTTCTAAGCCGCTTCTGACAGAGAATTGTATGACCAACATTGAAGTTTTTGATTCAAAGGAAACACTACCATACGCTATCTCCAGAATCTCTGTTCAGGTAACAAATCATCTCTTACTTATAAAATCAATTCTTCCCTGTAAAAATGCCTGGGAGCGGAGATCTTGAAACTCTTGAGATTGCAGATGCTTTGTCCATGCATGGGGGAAAATGAGATCCATACAAGAACAATGGTTTTGTTTGATCTTCTGAAAGAATACAGATGGGATGCAAAAACTGTGTTAGTACTTGGAGCCCTTGCTGCAACATATGGAGGACTTCTGCTACCAATTCATCTAGGCTTTAATGATCCCGTGGCAGCATCAATTGCAACACTCAACCAGTTGCCTCTCGAGAGAACCAAGTTCAGACCATGGTTAAACTCTCTAAGCTTGCTCATTCAAGTTCTGGTGGACGTAACCAAATGCATCACTGAGTTTGAAAGGCTACCATTTAAACAAGCGAAGCTAGATAGCAACATTGTGGGAGAAACCATGTCTAACATCCGTCTGGCTACTTACTGGGTCGTCAAAAGTGCACTTGCATGCCTGCAGCAGATCCCTTATTTCAAGCAACAGGTGCATTTTCTACCCTTCTTTTGTTTCAAGCAGCCTCAACAGGTGCAGAAAATCCCTACAAAATGAAAAACAGCATAAAGAAACTGTTCCTCTCATATTAGCATATCAACATTGAGTTTTCTCATGGCTAGGAATTCTCTGAAATACTCAGGCAACCGAATCCAGGAGAGCTGCCGGGGAACTTTCGAGTTTGGGATATCAGTTGCGCAGCATTCATACCCATCTCAGCAAGCAAGTTGAAGAATGCAGTACACAGATAGGTAAACTTTAAATGTTCTGATGTTAAGTTCCAAAAGCACAGCTTCAGTTATACTCATCTCTGAGGTTCCTTCTCTGTTTATATGTCTAAAGAAGAAACAATCTATCAAAGGCTTAGAAATATTAACACGGAAACTCATCAAGACAACCAAGAGGTACTCCACCTACTTTTTTCCATACAAGATGATTTGCTTCTTCAACAATACTCCAGACAGGTATAAAGAAGCATCCTTTTTCTTTTCACGATGTTACTTCTTTTGGATTTTTTCTGTCTATTCTCTTTACTTTAAATCCTTGAAAATTCCATCCTCTACATATATCTCTCAGCATTCAGTATGAAGCTACATAGACTGATTCTTTTACCTTTCATGAACAGTTGCACTACCTTTTATACTTTATCTGAATCAATATTCTTTATCATCCAATGGCAGATAGCCATAACTGAGCTGAAAGAAAAGGTAATACTGCTGCTATTATCAAAGCCAGAACTCTTACCCACAGAGCCACTTCACTTCCTTCTTAAACAGCTATACGATCATCATTCCAACACCAACACAAAACAAAACTACGAAATCTTATGGATTCCTATACCAACGTCTCAAAAATGGACAGACGTGGAGAAGGAAACCTTCAACTTCTCCTCCAATTCTCTACCATGTATCTCAGTAAAGCGGCCATGGTTGATGAGCTCCACAGTAATGAATTTCCTAAGAACAGAATGGCCATACCAAGATGGCGAGACAATGGTGGTGGTGATGGATACTAACGGGAAGGTTGTGAACATGAATGCCATGGATATGGTGTTGATTTGGGGTGTTAAAGCATACCCATTTACAGTTTCCAGAGAAGATGAGCTTTGGGAAGAAGATGATAAATGGTCCTTGCAGCGCATGCTTGATGGCATTCATCCCGAATTCAACACATGGGTACTTCACATTTCTCTTATACTCTCATAAAGTAACACTCTTTCAATCAGAATGTGAAACCAATCAAGTTCGCTAACTCTACGAATCACTCGCAGGTAAAAGAAGGGAGAGATATAATCACACTCGGAAGCGATGATTCAAATTGGGTCGATGAAATCAAGTCATTAGCACGAAAAATTCAAAATCTAGGGTTCGAGTTTGAGCTGACTGACCTCAGTAAACGAACAGTAGCCTCTGCATCAGCCATTGAAGAGAGCTCAATACAAGAGCTCTTCTGGCTCCGATTAGAATCCATCAAACGATCGAAACTCAAACGAATCCAATCATCGAAACGCGATCGCGTGTTTGAAGAAGTTACAGAGCTACTTGAGTTCGATTACGGTAAACACAAGGGCTGGGCCGTCATCGGAAAGGGATCAACGGAGAAAATCTACGGAGAGAAGTTGACAGAGAGGATGAGGCGGATCTTGCGGTGGGGAGAGTACGCGTCGGGAATGGGTTTCACGGAGGCGATTCGAATCGCGGAGGAGGAGCCGTGCGGAGAGAGTCACACGGTGGTGGTTCCGTTTGAGGAAGGTTTGAGAGTTGTCACGTGCGAGAAATGCAAAAGGCCCATGAAGAAGTTTGTTGCCTATCAGTAAGTAACTCACAGGCCCGTTGCTATAACACTAATATGGCCCATAATAATCTCTAATCTGCTCCTTCGTTTCCAACAAATAAAGATATATAATCTCTGTTTTGCTATCGAAAAACATGATTTGGAATTTTAATACAGATCAATTCAAAAGTTGGATTGAAATAGTGGTTGTGAAGAATGGCTTTGATCGGTAGCTATGCGGAATGCTGGAATGGTGTGTGAAACGCGATTCTGCAAGTATTTGCCAATTAACAAAATGTTGCGGAAAGAAAAAAAAACGCAAAAACGCAGGTTTACGTTTTTGCTGATAAAAATATAAAGAGAAATTTTATTAAGTGGAAAAGTGAGTTTTAGTAGATTATGATGGAAAATTTTACAAAATTAACACTTTAATATTATTAAATTATATGCTAATACTATCTTAAATTTTAAAATACATAGCAATATTGTTTTAATAATAAATAGTTATCTTGTAAATAAAGTTCTATGATAATTTGTATATTATAAAATATCAATTTATTGTTAAAAAGTATTAAAATATAAACTACATATTTATAATAATACTAAAATGTTTTTAATAAATTTTAGTTGTTTTCATGTTTTATAATAATTAGTTTAATTATTATTGTTTGTTTTTTTGTTATAACAAGTTAAATACTATTAAAAATAGTTTAATCAATTTAGTTATTTTTTCCGCAGCTTAACTATTATTTCCACGATTCCACGATTCCGCGATGGTTACCAATCGGAGCCAATGTTTGTTTATACTGTGTTGTATTATTGAATATGAAATAGGCATAGAACATAACCAAATCACAATCACCACAAAATACACTACCAGAAAACATAAATTTTATGAGAAGAATTACGAAAAGAAAATTCTTTGTAAAATTATGAGTAAAGTTGTCGTTATTTTACGAGGAAAAGACTTCGTCGTAATACCCTTATAACTTTATAACAAATGTATGAGGAGAGGAACGACCAAATTTGTCGTAAAGTCCTTATAATTTTACAAGGACTTTACGATAAACATATTACCGTTAATTTTATGTGAAAATGTGTTATAAATGTTTGTTCACCCAACTGAATTCGTTGTAAACTACTTGTGAAAAACATGTTATAGAGTTGTAAAAATCTAATAAAATATTTCCTTGTAAATCAATCGTTATAATTTCATCTACTAAACTCAAAACATTTCTATATATATATGTCCATTCTCATTCCAAAGAAACACACAAACAAAAAAGAAAGAAAACAATATATAATGATACAAATATTTACGAGTTGTTGAGTTGGATGTATACACATAAAAATTATGTTGGTAAAGTGACAGATGCATTTCTCAATAGGGTAGAGACATTCATGTACCAGGCGAGATGTACACTGATCACACATGAAAGCGGGAAGATGTTATTTCCTTGTCAAAAGTGCAAGAATATAAAATTTGCCATAGTGAAGCTATATGGAACCATTTAGTGAACAAAAGTTTTACAATATAATATTATATTTGGTTTCAACATGGAAAGGGTTATGGTAGAAATGAAGCTAGTAGTAGTAATAGTAATTTTCAGGATGATGATAATAATGAAAAACCGAATCATTTGCATAATGAATATAATTACCATCAGGAAGATCAAATGGTAAATCATGATAGGGTTCACGATATGATTATTGATGCATTTTTAGAACCTACTACATTTATATCTGATGAAACTGAAAATGTTGAAGAACATAACTTGAATGCAATTTTTTGTATGAAATGTTAGATGTTGCAAATCAACCAATTACTAGTTTTAGAGAAGGTCTCTCTAAATTTTCTCTAGCAGCTAGAATGATTAGTATTAAAATGAATTATAATTTACCTGAGAATCCATGGATACATGAAGTGAGTTGTTTAAAGAGTATTTGCCAGAAGACAGCGTGTCAACTGAATCTTATTATGAGATTTAAAAATTAGTATATAGTCTTGGATTGCCTTCGGAGATGATAGATGTTTGCTTCGACAACTGCATGAGTTATTGGATGAAATTTCAGAGATAAACATGTTGAGGAACAAAACACCTTATACCAAGAACACTTTTCTTGTATATTAAAAATCTTTTAAATAATCTTCCTAGATCTGTTTAATCCGATTTACTCTCAGTCACACACGACTACAGACATACCAATTCCTAAACTCCCGAATAAGAACAATAAGCTGCACTCATAAGTCACTCGTCTTCTTCAAGCTTACAAGAACAAACCTCTTGCTCAAGCTTTTTCCCTTTAAAAATGGCTAACCTAAATCTACCCAAGGTAGCTCGGTTATATACTAGCAAACACAATATTCTATTTCCTAATATCGCGCTAAGCCCAAATCTTCTTTGCTTCACACCAAAGTAAGATCTTGAGTCCAATAGTTATCTGACACGTCATTGTCTCATAACTAACTCGCACCAGTGTGTCACACATCTCTCAGCATGTGTAACTCATGATCTGCTCCATAATCACACACATCATTTTGCTACACATTATCCAGCGTGTGTAACACATCACTTCGTTCCACGAACATATAACATATAAGCTCCTTTTCTTGAGCTTACAATTTTTCTATTTTTATCTGAATGTGACAACCTAAACAATCTGCTAAGATAGACACAAAGACAGACAAACCAACAACCAATAATACAGTTGATATAGCACAGTGAAAATCACTAAAGATATTTTAGACCAAATTATTGTAGTTCAAATACCAAACTGATCATCAGTTAGAGTCTAAAACAACTGAAAGACACTCTAATCTAAGAACAGTTGAAAATGCTAAAAACATAGCAACATTAGTCTAGTCGCGATCTTCATCCTCGTTTTCAACTTAGCTATATACACATGTGATACTCGGTTCTAGAACATGTTTTTGTGTAAGACACGGTTTGGTCGATCGAAATAGGTCTTACATGATTTTTGTGGTTCTAAACATATATATCCAAAACCAAAGATCGAAATGTTTTTAGCCCAACTATCAAACCTATATCATACGGTTCAAAATATTCTCGAAAAAGTAGGAAGTCTCACTCCCTATTATCACTCTTAATAAAGGAACGAATATTAAATTGGATTAATTTGTAAGCAATATAGTCGGCAAGTTTAGGTGGTCGAACAACTGAATCTAGAACCCATAATTCACTCCAAACTTTTATTCTCGATCAATACCAAGTATTTTTTTTTGCAAACTTGGCATGAATTTTTTTTTTTTGTTACTATGATACTATGTTATCCAAATGATAATGAATTTCGTCTGATCTTTCAAAAAGAAACATAATTATAATATTTTCCTTTCAAAAATATGTGGCAATACGGATTTTGGGTATTAGTTTCTTCAATAAAGAGTTTTAGAACTAAATTAATCTTCACTAACATCTCTAAATAAAGAAAATTTTACTTTAGAAGAGATATTCCATGTTTACAATAACCCACAAAGACACATTAAGCTTAGAGAACACTTTCTCTTATTGAATTGTCTAATCTAATCTTCAACTATATGAAAGTGTGTGTGATTAAATTTTCTAACTACACCAAACCGAGAATTTTTAAAACAATTAATCTATTTCCTTTTTTTCCAATTCGTGTCCAGCTTTGTAAATTCCTAAATAGAACAACCTCTCACAAACCAAAACTTAATCTCTTACTCTATTTTCTCAATCCAAAATTACGGTAACCACACTCTCTAGTCAAGAATCCAATCCTCTAATGATCTCTAGCCCTTAACGCGTTTGCTCCCTCCCTCTCTCTTTGTTTTCTTCCTCTAATGATTCCTTATCGCTTGGTTTCGTGATAAAGATATCAACTTTGCAATGGATATGGACATAGACGCTGACAGATCTATGTGATGGAGTTGAACACTGATGAAGCTATGCGCCGCGTCTGTCATCGATGATGCGGCTTCAGTGGCGCGTACGAGAAGCGAAACTCCGAGATGAATCAAAAAGGGACACGACAAAGACTTACGTTTTCGACGCTACAATTTCAGTGGCGAGTGTCATGGGAGAGGGATGAAGAAGTTGGAGGAGAGGTAGGGACGACGATGGTGGGCAGGTCCGAGCTCCGGTGTTGAGAGAATGACGCGGCATTGAGCTCTCGCGAAGTGGAAGAGAAAGACGGTGTCATCATCTTTCAAACATTTTGGCAACTTCCGAGCTCAAGATTTCATGGATACTCGCATGTAACATATTTGCTTGAGGTGTACACTCTGTAAGTGTGGATATTATGGAGTGGAAATGTGTGGATGTCGTTGTTGGGGATATGTGAGTTGCGGATGTGACTGATGTAGACAGATGATGTGTGGATGTAATTGGTGTGGATGACAATTTTGTGGATGTGGACATGAGAGTTGAGGGTAAAGTGCGCAGTGGTCAGATAAGTGATGGTCAAATGAGATATAAATAACAGTGAAGATTCCGCATGCGTTTTCCATGCTCTGAGTATTTACGAGATTCATATAAGATGATATTTTTTGCATTTTGTAAACGTTGGTGTTTCTTTTCACATTATACAATAAGAATTCTCATGGTAGCCTGCTTCAGTCCCTTTGAGAAACAAAGAAAAATGATGTATTAGTGAAAGGGTCAAAACCATTAAATTAAATTAACAAAACTTCAAATCCATAACTCTACAACTATTGTTAGATCTTCTTTTTCAAAACCGAACCGACGACCAAATACAATTCATGTAAATCCATATACTATTTTTTCAGATTTTGAATTTTTAAGCAATAATGTGGAATATTTTCTTTAATATGTGTAAAATAAATTAAAATATTTCTATGTAAATAGTTTCAAAATTTAAGTATTTTATTTTTTTATAATTTATAGATATTTTATGATTCATATTTTAGTATAATATAAGTTTCTTAAAATATTATAATTAAAATATTTTAATTTTATTAACAATCACTATATTTCAACAAAATTTAATGGTAATTTTAAATATTTTACTGTTATTTTGTTGTAAATTTTTAAAAACGTATTAGCTATTTAAAAAAAAAATTGAAGAAAACCAAAAACCAAAACTAGTTTAAACAATCAACAATTAATTTATTGACTAAAGATCATTCAAAGTGAATTATATATGCAAAACATAATTTTCTTAATAAATATTGCAAAAAAACAAGTGGCAAGATAGTTGTAAAGATAGATAAAACGTGAAAAGTGATTGTACGTTTTCTTTTGATGCATGTATTAATTATGTAGAGTCCATTTATAGGGAAAAAGTGTATTTAAAAACGAACACTAAAACTATATGATTAAGTGGGTAACCAGATTTTTTCGTTAAACAACTTCAAACCCTTTTTTTTTGTCACAAAACAACTTCAAACCCATAACTATAGTTTTATACAGTAATGGAGAGATGAAGAGAGAGAGAAAATTCTGTAGAAAATGAGCTTAATTAAGGCAAGTGGCAAGATAGATAGAACGTGAAAAGTGACTACGTTTTATTTTGATGCATGTATTAATGCGTGTATATAATTAATGTAGAGTCCATTTATAGGAAAACTGTATTTATAAACGAGCACTAAAACTATATGATTATGTGTGTAACCAGGCTTTTCCGTTAAATTTATACAGTAATTGAGAGATCAAGAGAGAGAAAAATTATCTAGAAACTGAATAAGAAAAAGTTGCCATACACTTCAAAAACAAAACAAAACAAAACAAAGATATAATAGCATAAGAATATGTAGAAACGTTTTTCGATATTCAACATTCAAATATTTAAATGAATAAGAAAAAGATGAAGATTCTCATTTTTAAAAAGAGTTTTTTTTTTAACACATTTGAAACAATTAGACTAGTTAGAGCATTAGCATTCATAAAATTTTCAAACAAAATTTCTCATTATACAATAGTATAATATAATTTCACATTTGTAATTAAATTCTAAATAAAAATCAATAACAAAAAATAATTCTCATATAAATCTCTCCTCACTTTTACGTATTTTGTGTTTATTTCATTAATTTAATTTTGAAAGACTCCTAAAGACTATGGATGAAAATGGCTTTATCTTCTTGTACTTAAATTTTTCTATAATTATAATTAATTATAATACTGATCTATATTAATATTATATAGATATTCTGTTAAACCTTGTAGCCTTGTAGGCATATGTCAATACTCTAAACGAAGTTTAAACATAAAAATCCAAAAGAAAAATAATACAAAAGAAAAGTGGAGAGAGAGAGGAAGAGATGAAAAGACATCGATCCAGCTATATTTATACATCGCCGCCTAAAAGCCGAAAACCATCATTAAATCTTCACTACTGTTTTGCCTTCGTCATCCGAAACGCCGCCGTCTTCGATTCTCTCGCCAAGCCAACCATCACTTCTTTCAATCGTATTGTCGGAAGACGAACAAGATGTGATGGTTTCGGAGTGACAGCTACTTTCCACTAGTTTGGTCCCTAAGTCAACAACAATGGAGATGGGCTCCGTTAACAACCGCCCATCACGCGGCGGCGAGAAAATCACCGGCTTGTACTCCATTCCCACTTTTGCCAGCTTCAAGTGCTTAAAGTGTTCCTTCAACGACTCGAGACCCTTTCCCATATTAAAAAAAAAAAAAAAAAAAAACTAAATATAACTCTTAATATAATTTACAAAAGACTAAACAATCGTTTTTGTACCTGGACTCGAGCATAAGTGACCTCACAGATCTTACTCGACTTGAAAAGTCTCCAGTGATTATTGTGAAAGGCTTTGTAAAGTCTCCACACAGCTTCAGGTGTTGTCATGTTCACAAACCCATATCCCACATTGCACTTGTTGCTTATAAATCAACAAAATGCAATCAGAACTCATTAGTCATTAATTAACTCTTTTAATCAAATAAAACTAAGGTTATTATTATTACCCGAAATCAATTGGTAAGTAGACAAAGTCATAAGATGACATGGGCGTCTGGTTCCCTTCGCTGATGATCTTTCCGTTACAGTCATTGCAATGTCTGTCCAGCATATTCAAAAGCAGCTTCTGGCTGCACATAGAAAACCATATTATAAATAAAAAAATTGACTAGTCGATGATATTAGCAAATCTCAATGGGCCCCAAGTATACAAAAATAGAAACACATGCACATAAGATCAAGACTATATCCGGAGGGTCTTGTTGACTTTCGTCAAACACACAAATAAAAAACAGAAACAAAAGCATTTCCTCGTTTTTGGACACTATTGTCCGAACACATGCCCATCGCTATCACAAAGAAAGTGACGCATTGTATGCTTACGTGTACTTGTTTGGGATGTTTTTGATCATCACGGTGGTACGTCCATCTCTAGAATCAGCGGCGGTAATGGCGTCTTCGTTTATGGTGAAGCGACTATCGCTACTACGAGTCTTCATCGTATGCTTCTTAGACCGTTTCTCATTGTTATTGGTCTTGTATTGTTGCTCGCACCGGTTACTTTCACCGGAAGAGAGGTTTGGGTGTTTCAACGGTTTCCCCTTAACCTGCTCTCGTTTTCTGAATGGTACTTGAGGACGGTAATGCGGCGGAGGAGGCGGAGGATGGTGATGGTTGGAGAGGAAGCTTTTGTTGAAGCGTGAGGCGAGGAGGAGTTTTTTGTTAAACCCACCGGGACGGCTAAACTGAACAATGATTGGTTTCCCGTCGATTGTTTTGCCGTCCATCTCACGGCGAGCTAATGCGGCGTCTCTAACGTCGTGAAACTCGACAAATCTCTGTTCTCTCTTGAACGGTGTCTCTCTCAACTCCTTCACTTCCCCTGCGAATACATGAACTCAAGTATCAACTAACAAAGAGAGTTTATTTTTATTACACAACACTCAAAACAAGTTGGGAGCTTAAAAAAAAAAAAAAAAAAGTTGAGAGCTTTTGTTTTACCATAAACCTCAAAAATCTGACGGAGAGCTGCGGAAGAGACTGTGGGTTCTAAGTTCATAATCACTAGCGAACCTTGATTGTTGCCTTCGGGAACAGCCTTGAGATGTGGAAACACGAAATGGGCCCACACGGTTCTTCCGGAGACGAGTCCATGCGCCGCTCTGTAACCACGTCCGAAGCTAACATGTTCTTGATGCATGTGACGTTCGCGTATCTCCCTCAACGCTCTTTGTGAGTGTCTCAGATCGTAGAAGTGAACGGTCACTATACCTTCGTCTGCTCTCTCCATTTGGACTCCACGCACCTCGCCGAAGACCTCCAAGTCTCGCCGAATAGATGACTCGCTGACGTCAGCGGGTACTGGTAACAAGGTTAGGGTTCTAGTCGGTATAGACGATGACAGAGGAAGGTGAGGAGGAGTGGGAGGGAGAGCTCCATAGAAAGCAGGGAAGAAACGAGGGTGAGGCGGAGGAGGAGGAAGGAGAGGGAAGTAGATTCTTGTCGGAATAAAGAAAGGAACTGGGTTTAGGTTCGCCGGTAAGAACGCCGGAGCTGTGGCGTTAAGGTGTCCAGGGTTACCGGTTAGTGACATGGCGATTCTAACGGAAAGGAAAGTGAAGAGTTTAAGGAACTGTTGTTTCGGTGACCGGTAACTGAAGCTTTTATAATAGTGATGGGCGCTTGATCTTCCTCAGTGATCGTGTACTCTCTCTCTTTATTTTGTTGCAGGGGAGGAGGTGCAAAAAGTGGAATTTTCAGTTTTGTTTTATGCTACAGAAATTATTTTTAATTATTATTCCATTTATATTTTTTTTTGACAAGTAAAGTCAAGGTCTTTAATACGATGGTATAGTTTACTGTATACTCAACTCGTCCTAGATGTTATTTATTTTTTTTTTTTTGAAAGAATGTTAAATTTATTCAAATCAAAAAACCTTTGTACAAACTAATGCAACCATTGGTTTAGCGTATTTTGAATTTTTGAATCAGAGAACAAAGTGATCTACTCTCTAGTCTCAAACCAAGCCACCATTGCTTGCGTCAGGTGCTTCCCACCTTTCCCTTTTAAAGAGCTGATTCTGTTTCGAATTTGCTTGTCAATAAACTTGACTAAAATCATTGGAGGCCGCTGAGTCGAGCAGTGCCTTCTACCATTTCTCTCCATCCATATAGTATGAACCGCGGCTTGGAAAACATATCTCATCAGAAACTGCTTTACCCTCGATACTGAGCTATTCGATATTAGATTCAAGACTTCATCCCAAATGCACGTATAGATTGGTCCCATTAAGTTCCCCGCCAGCTTCTTCCATAACTCCTCAGTGTAGTGACACGAGAAGAAAAGGTGATTCCGAGATTCCACGCCTGAATTGCAGAGAATGCATGTTGCATTCGCTTGGGGATTCCATTGCAGAAGCCTGTCACCCGTCGCCAATCGGTTATGCACAGCTATCCAACTCATTACTGAGTATTTAGGAGTTGCTCCAGGAAACCAGATGCCCTTGTGCCACGGAGTTTTCGTCTGTTGTACTCGCATTAAGCTCCAGGTCTGTTGCGTATGAAACACATGCCGATAAGCATCTCCTTTACCTTTCCACAGATGAATATCATCTTCTACTGTGAGTCCCCGCGTTCTCATTTGTATGATCTCTGCATCAATAGCGATTAGATGCTCTGCTCGATGGCGACGACTCCTGTAATTTTGAACCACAAACTCCACATAGCGTTAAGATTGATACCCAGAGAGATACATCCTCTAGTATTCGCGATCTCAATCAACCTCCCTAAAGAGGACCACTCGTCAAACCAAAAGGAAGTATTCGTCCCACTTCTTACTTCAACTTTTGCAAATTCTCTAGCCAGAGTACGGTATTTCAGCAGCTTTCGCCACATCCAAGAACCCAGTAAGCTTGTTTCCTTGATATTCCAGAAGGATCCTTTGCGGATGAGATACCTCTTAACCCATTTAACCCATAGCGTTGACTGAGATAGAATACGCCATATTAATTTAAGACACGAGACCTTGTTAGTCTCTGTGAGAGATCGCAATCCTAGTCCCCCCTCCTCCTTCGGTTTGCAAACGTTCTCCCAGGATATTTTTGCTTTTCTTGAGTTCAGTCTGGTCCCGACCATAAAAAAGCAGAGCACAGTTGGTCTATCTCTTTTATGCATTGCTTTGGTAATCTGTATACTGACGTCCTAGATGTTATCATTTTGCCCTTGTTGAGGATGTCATTACAATGGAATTGTCCCGGTTGGTATTTCCATGATTCTTTGAGCGGTTGAAGAGAAAATGGGTAAAATGATAAACAATGACGGTAAAGAGATGGCGGTGTAGTGTTTGTTATCTACAGTGTTACTGGTTAATGCTGAGTTTTAATTTTTGCTTTAAAAAGGGAAACAAAGAGAATTTGGGTGGTAAAAGTTATTTTTGATATATATTTATTTAAAAGAGAAGTTTAAAACACCAAAATCGTTGACAAGAAGCTAACATAAAACTTAGAGCATCCGTATCCATTGTGGAGTCCTTAACTATTTGATTTTTTCTTTTTTCAGACTTAAAAAAAAAAAAATCAACCAATCACATGTCGTCACGTGTCGCAAATAGTGCAAGTATCGATCCTTATTTAGAGATTTTAATAATTGAATCCTTAGGTTTTTGTAGGGTCCACCAATTATTTAATTATTTTTTTCCTAAGGACTTTCCATTGGAAATGCCCTTATAATGAATAATAATGATTTTTCTATATTCAAATGATATAAGATAATTCTCTATTTATAGACTTTTTAAAAAACTGAATTTGATATATTTTTATGTTCTAAAAATGAATTTATTATAAAATATTTGAATATTTATAAATTGAAAAGAAAAAATCACAATAATCTTTAAAAAACTAATAAAAAGTAACATGTGGATTCGACCTATCTTATTCTCTAAAATTATTTACAATGAGTATTTGATAAACTTATTCAACTATTGAATATACCCAATGATAATGTTAAAAATTGTGGATTAGTTTGAGTTGAATAAATTTAACTAGTGAAAAAGTGTAAAAAAAAACTTGCACTTAGTATTTTAACCAACAAAAAAGTTTAATTGTTCCATGTAATTAAAAAAGTGAACATTTGACATTTTTTATTTAAAAACAAATATGAATGTTGAAGACTATGTGGAATAGAGAGAAAGTGATGTAAAATGTTAGAATGAAAAATGTGTTCAATAATAAAATCATTGTATATAATACCTATTTGTTTTTATCAAGTTGAAAATATTCAACTCGAATGAATTCACATGCTTTTAAATGTCTCATGGCTTTAATTAAACTGATGAAAATTTAATTCAGCAAATACATTGCTCACTATGTTTTATGCATATAAATTTTCTTTTCTTTTTCTAAATTTGACACCCATCTTGATCCGTAGCAAAATGTTATAAAAATATACTAAACTAGAATAAATAATTTAAATATGAGTTAATAATAAATGTCATTATTATCAATGATGTGATCTAGTATTAGAAACATGCATTATTTACAATCATTATAATATAATAAATATTTTGTTTACCAAACTAAAAATTTCATGTATTGATGGATGTGATAATTATCAAAAAATACTGAAAGTTAAAAAAAATAATTATAGCTTGACTTTGGTCTTTCAGTCAGCACTTAATCGAGTGTGATAGCCACAATAAATAATGTATTTAATGGAGTTTAACAACAAGTTAACCAAACATAGTTAAAAATCAATTTCATAAATGTAATAAAATATTACTACCTCTGTTTCATAATAAGTGTCGTTTTATTTTGCACACAGATTAAGACGACATTTAATTTTGTATATTTTCTATATAAAAACATCATTACTCATACACATAACCATATTTCAATCAATATAAAATTAAACTAGAAAACAAAATCAATAAATTTTACATTTCTAAAACAACACTTATTTGACAACAATTTTTTTTCTTCTAAAACGTCATTTAATATGAAACGGAGGAAGTATGTGAAATCAATTTCATGATGAGCTTGAAGCATTCTTATGGGTGATGAAATGTATGTTGTAGTACTCAATATGCCAACACTTTGGAACATATTGGCAAGAACTTATAAAGATGATTCACAATACAAGAGCATGAAACAATATATCGATAGAGCTAAAAGAGATAAAGGAGGTAAAAACACTTAATAAACGTTTCCAGGATCTCATATTTCCCCCGACCATAAATTTGACGGTGAATTCATTGGCTAAGACTGCTAAAATTTTCTATAAGAAGTTATGTTTTGTTAGATTGTTTTATTCTGATTTGATGCTTATACCACATCTAGTTTAAGAATAATCGTTTGATATTAAAAAGAATGTTTTTTAGTAACAAAATCTCTCAACTAAAGATTAATCGTAAAACAAATCATCAACTAAAGATTTGACAAAACAAACCCTCAACTTTAGTTCCATTAGCGTTTTGTCACCTTTCACCTAAAATATTGTGACGGAAGGTGATAAATTTTAATAAACTAAATATGAAGGTTTATTTGATTGTGTTTTTAGTTAAAAAGCTGTTTCACAATCCATATTTGGTTGATGAGTTTTATTAATAAAAACCATTACATGTTTAAAAACCTAATATCACTTATGCATTTTAAAAACTTTCATAATCGATTTATAAGTCTTCTTGCTTAAGTAGGATATTGACATTCTTCTCATGTTTACATGATTTCCGCCATTCGGTCATACTTTTCTCTTGTTCCAAGAAAATAATGTCAGTTTATTCTTTTTCTCTTTGTTTCCGAACCAATATATTGTACTTCTGACCTATTGATCAATGAAACAATATTTTCATCTACTCGTATTGCTTTATTGATTTACTTCATGTTTCTATAATATGACGAATAATCATATCTTTATCTACCTTAACAAGTATCATGAATGGTAAAAACTTATAAAATAATTGTTAACTCTTATTAATCGTTTATAAAAGTTATTTATAAAACTTTATAAATTGATTTTTATAAAATTGATCAAATAATGTATAAATATTAATAATGCATAAGTGATAATAAAGGTTTAATACATGTTTTGGTTTTTAGTAATAAAATCAAAATAGATCGTGAAAATTTTAACTAAAAATTCACCGAAATAAACCTTTAATTTTCATTTTGTTAATATTTGTCACCTTTCGGTACGATATTCTAAATGAAAAGGGACAAACGTTGACATAACTAAGTTAAAAAAAAAAATTGTTGAATTTTTAGTTAAAGATTTGTTTTACGATGTATTTTTAGTTGATAAATTTTATTACTAAAAATCTTAAAAGAATCACAAAAATAAATGACTCAAAGAACAAATGAACGTAAAAAACCTTAACTTTTGAACCTAGAACACATTTTCCTATTAACTGGGTGCCATTATCCATGTATAATATATAGAATTTGGATGTGGATGCAATTGCTCGTATTGTCGTGTTCCCCATTTTCACCGCAAAGGTTGATGGGGCCTATTTGTCATGTCTCTCTCCATCTCAACGCAAACTATCCATCTGCCTACATATATATTCTCTTCACTACAAATTCCACCATCCATCTGCTTAGATATATTCTCTTAAGTACAAATTCCGTTTGTATGGTTATATTTTACAAATGTATAATGCTATAGATAACATATTTTCACGTATAAACAATGAAAAAAAACACAGGAGTGATGGTTGACAAATTATTTTTTCAGATAACTATATTCTTTTTACCTCTCACGCATCGTCTGAGAGAGAGATGTTTTCAGATAATTATATTTTCTCACTCAATGCCTAGATATGATTTGGGTAGGACTATGGAGTGATACATTGACACCAAAATATATAGTGTGTATATGTGTTTGTATAATAAAATAAACGTAAGTCATATCTATATGAGCGTCTATGTATATGTACAGAAGCATCATCTATAGATGTAGGGGATTGAGTTAGAGGGTAGGACCAATGAGGGACCCTGAGCAAATCCTTGTTTTAAGGAATGTTATTGTTACCTACTTCCTTGTTTTTGGGATGTCATTTGTTTTGTCGTGTTTCATGCCGTATTCTTCATTTATTACATGAACTTCTACAACTTACTGTGAAAAAAAAAAATATAGAAGACTGAAACTATTAATGTTTATACATATTATTCGAGATTTTATAGTACATTTTTAGAGTTGCGGAAAACGAAATTTAAACACGTTGACGAACAAGCAAAACGAAATTTCTCCCTGGCGACGTTCATGGCGATGGAGAAGAGGAAATTCTCAACTACTCAAATCTAATCTGATCAAGACATGATCAATCATTCAATCTATATTCTCTTCTATCTTTTATTCTTTTTTCCAGTGAAAAGAGTTTCATTCATGGTGGATTAATGGTTAATTTTTTTCTTTTTCAATCCACCATTACAATCTCCGGTTTAGTCTATGTGACTATGATCGATGACAAGAAATTCAATCCAGTTATGTTGAATCAAGAATCAAGTGGTAAGGAACTTATTCTAACCGCTTTAATCTGGAAACAAATACTATGGAAACCACAATGGTGTGTCATCGTCATGGATACGGAAGTGTTGCAACCACAAAGGTATTTAAAGTTTTTGAAGATCACAATTCAAAATAGTTATGGATGGTTCTTCACTGGAGATGTAATTTCTTGGTTGTATGGCGATGTTGTTATAATCGTTGAAAATTGGCAGTTCCAATATCTATTTCTTTTGAGAAAATCAATAGATTGGATTTTTCCTCAAAAGATATCTATAGATCCTATTTGGAATCTGGCCAATGTTATACAACAAAGAAATTTTCGAAAAAGAATTTGGAATATCTTCAAAATGATGATAACCAAATGGTGTTACATAACAAGAAGCAAGATGGATCAGAAGAAAAGTTCTTCAGATTTTAATCCTTCTGTTTTAATATTTTCTTGTATCTTTGCAATTGATTGTATTTCTGTTATTTTCTATATTTTTATTGTAACTTTACATTTTATTTAAATAAAATAGTTGTTAAAAAGAAAAAAAAACAAGCAAAACTTTTGATTCATCATAAGAAAGACATGTAAACCAAGAATTTTTAACAATAGAGTAAAAGTGAATATGAAGTAAAAATTGTTCTAACCCTATTCTATTTTTCATTCTGTAATAAAGTTTACTCTATAAATAGAGTAATCTATTTTTTTTGTTCATTATTTCATTATAGAATAAAAAATATAGTAGAATTGAAACATTTTTACTTCATAATTATTTTTACTCTAAACCAACTAGAAAGTAACTACCAAATTTTCTTTATAGCAACGGTCAAACATGTGGTTCATAGTAGAATTATTAAAACATGAAACAAACCCTATCGTATATAACATAAAAATTAGTATACCTGCACTTACTATGATGCAAAATAGAAGAACTCATTTACTTGTCATCTAGTTTTCTTTTTGTTTTCTGGTTTGAAAGCTAGGAAAGCATAATTGTGTAGAGAGATACCAACCCTTCATTGCAGAAGTTATTTATTGGCAGAAACCTAATCGTTGTTGGTCGTCGCGGTGAAGGAGAAAGCGATCCCGTAAAACACATTTTCGCACTTGGCACCTGCAGGTAACAATTGGACTATGGTGGCAATTATTTGGGCTGCGTTGGGCCAATGAAAAGATTTGTTTGAATATTTCTATTTACATATTTGGATCTTCTTAACTTGGGCCCAATATAATTGGAAAACAAACGTAATTGCTGGTTTAAAGACTAATGGGACTTATTGAATTAGGGTTTTCATAAATTTTGGGGGTTTTAGATTTGGTGAAATTTGATGGGTTTTAGACATTTTGATGGAGATTTTGATGGTGTCATGTGTTTGCTCACAAGTGTAGTATATGGCTTTAAAGAAACTATATATAATAACTTTTACCAGTAGATACAATCAAACAAAATGATTTTCCACATTCTGAATTCTTTAAGATATACTCTTTCTAAATCACTTTAAGTGATATTTTTTAAAAATTGTTTTATTTCATAATAAGTAATATTCTCATAATCTCTTTTAAAATTTATGACTAATTACAAAATATTTTCTCTTTTTTTTAGTGGTTGAATTAGTTTTATTTTATGTAATCAAAAATAAATTGTATAATTTTTTGTATTTTTTAATCTTTGTGCAAAAACTTTAAACATCAATTAAAATGAAACATATGGAATAGTAATAAACAAATATCAACGGAACAAGACAAAACAGTGATAAGATTTTGAGCTGTTTATTGAAATCGACAGCATTCAGCAATTCCTTTGCACTAGAGGAGAAAAACTTTGCAGTATCTTCCATTTCCTTCGTATTCAAGCTAATTCCCTGCAAAGATTACAAAACAGATTTTAATATATGAAACAATCAATGTAATATGTGATATGAGAAGTAGAGTACTTGTAGTTTCTTCAGTTTGTCTTGAAGTTTTCCCTGAGCCATTTTGGCAGCACTTATTTCCTTCATAACAACACTAGAAGATGAAAATCATGGAGAGAAACTATAATACTTTATCTAGAAAGGCTATAGATAAGGTTACCTCTGAGGAAGCAAACCCGTACTTCTTCTTGATCTGCTCGACTATGGTGCCGCTTTTCTCCTCATGTTTCTCTTCATTGGTCACAACACTTTTCATTCTTAGCCTTCATATGCTTCAGCTAACCTTTGAAGCTCGTAAAATTATTTGCCAGCTTTGTTTACTAATCCCTGACAACATCCCTTGTTATTTAGGCTGCTCTTGTTGTTGTTGTTGATGATGATCCTCATCCTCGATATCATTGTCATTTGGAAATGTTAAGAACAACCTAATGTTACCAATTTTCACCTTGCTTAGCGAGATCAACCACCACAAACATGGCATGAGATTAAGCAGTAAAAATCACAGTGCATCAAAACTATAGTTTACACCAAACATGGTACAAATGAAAGAGAAGAACCTTAGCTCGGTTAGAGAAAGAAACAAAATCATCGTCGGTGATATGCCCAATGCACCAATGAACCCATATGACATCATACCTTTGAGCAGCTGGAGTAAACTCCTATGATTATATAAACATCCACACAAAATGAGAAGAAGAATTGGAAAACAAAGATTAGATAGAGAATGTAGAAGAGAGAAGCTACAAGAACGTTACCTGAAGATGAACACAAAAAAAATTAGTTTTGTGCATCTCTGAGCCCGTAGATGCCAAGTTTTCACGTGAGGCATCAAGGAATTGCGCTATAGGCTCAAGAATACCAACCTGAGATCAAAAGATACAAGTCTATAAATGAAACAGAGAAGAATTCAAATCCTAAGTTGTCGAAACCAAAGAAACATATCCACCTTTTTGATGTACCTACCAGCAGATGGTATTCTTTTCTACTGAATTGTAGTGTAAATTATTTTTCTAATAATCCAAAATAATATTTTGATACAAATTATTAATTAAATCCATATTTTTAATAAAGAGAGTTCTGATAAGATTTGTACAAATACTATATTCAGTAACTATGGATTCTACGTAGAGAGAGAGAGAGATTGTAAGTAAATTTCTATTATATATTTCCTAAATAGAATAGAATACAACAAAATTATGTTTCATTTGAAAATGAAATTGAACTATACTATATAAATATATAATAATATAGTATATGTTTAAAACTCATATTATGTAATATAATCTAAGATTTATTTTATATGTAAAAAATCTATGTTTTTATATGTAAAATATAAAACTGGATAATTTATTTATTTTTTAAAAACAGAAATCAGTTGCATTTAGAAGGGGGAATATATCTACAATGAAGAAAAAAACACACACTACACAATACACATTCAATAGACATAGGGGAGTAGTGGCCATTCATACATATTGTATAAGTTATATTCTACCCATTTAATTGTTATGTTAATTTTGGTTGTGTTATGTATATGCAATCCAATTTCTCTTTTATATATATGTTTACTCTGATTTATAATAACACTATAGACTCATTTTTTTTTTCTCTTTTTAAATTTTTATCATACTTTTTGGATCCGAACTTATTTCAGGTTTAACTAATAATAAATTTTTGTTCATGTATTTTTTTTTAAGGTTAAATCAAGATAAACATAAAATTAAATAATTAAGATATTTATTTACGTTTTGAATACTCTTTTTAGATACTAATTCATATATTTAAGTCAAGTTTTTTTGAAGGTTTTCATATGATTTTTCGAATTTGAGTCGGTTTAAATAATACATGATACTGAAAATATCACCATACAAGATACATTAAAATATTTTTACAGCTCAATAAAGATATAGATTCATGTTTTTCGGTTTGATTTGGTTCAGATCTAGATTTATTTACATAATTCCCAACCTTAAGAGTTTTAATCTCTTATTAGTATAGATTTGAATTATTAGAACAATTACAAAACATCATTTATAATCTAGTTTAAAAATCGCATACATACATACATATATATATATATATATTATAACTTAACTATTAACTAAAAAATATTCCTTTTTCCCAAAGAGCTGAGGAATCATTGATTTGTAACGTTTTGTTTGTAAAGATTTTTGTGGGTCAAATAACATTATGTACCTTCTGTCTTCTGCCGACAATGTTCATGAATGCTCATCAAGCTTTCTTTGTTTGTTTGGTTGAAAACAATTTTAGTTATTTGGAACTTAGCACTATTGCGCATGAATAAACAAAACAAAAAAAACTGAAAAGTGTAATAGTTGAATTAAACTTGTATTGATAGGTATATGTGAAGTGAAACATGACTCTTGTTTTTTCTTCTTTTGCGTAGGAACAAGCTACTATGAACGTGAAGGCTGTCCAAATTCCAAAAGAAAACTATCACATGGTATCGCAATTGGTTTATTTATTCCAAATTAGCTCAAATTCTCAAATTAACAAAAACAGAAAGAGAGAAATAATGCTCCACCGACAAAGATTAATCCCATAATGAGAATGATAGGATTCTCACTCAAAATCAATTTGGAACCCGTGAGGAATGACGTTTTTGAACTTCATTACTCCAATGATACATTCGTCACATGATCAATTAGATAAAGGCAACATTTAATGTTACATCCTAAAGTCACACTGAAAAAGTTTGGCTCCTTCTCCTTTAATTGCAATAATTGATTCAACACTGAATCTAATTTCTCCTCATCTCGGGAGCACAAGAGCAAGAGCCTTGTGGAGATTCTGTTCTTAGTTTTGAACATGTGGTGATTTGTTTCACTATTCTGTTTCTGGGGTATTTGTTATACTCGCCGGCTTGTGGCTCCGGAAAAAATGGTTTCTTTACCGGTTTAGTTTGTAATCCTTGGTTTCAAGTTCAATACTCCCTCCGTTTCAAATTATTTGTCGTTCTGGAGTAGAATTTTCGTTTCAAAATAAGTGTCGTTTTCGGTTCTCAATGCAAAATTTATTGGTAATATTATTTATTTTATTTTTCTATTGGTTGATATATGGTTATGTGTATTGGTAATAGTGTTTTTGTTTTGAAAATATGTAAAATTAAATGTTTTCTTAATTTGTGAGTATAATCTACTAGATGACAAAAAAAAGACAGTTGCCTCTCTCACTTATTACAGATCTTGCAGACAAATTAAATGCCATCCCAAAAACATAAGCATAATTTCTCAACTAGGACATATCCCTCCGTTTTAAATTATTTGTCGTTCTGGTTCTGGAGTAGAATTTTTGTTTCAAAATAATTGTCGTTTTCGGTTTTTAATACAAAATTTATTGGTAATATTTTCTACTCTTTTTTTATTGGTTGATATATTGTTAGATGTATTAGTAACAATGTTTTTATTTTGAAAATATGTAAAATTAAATATTTTCTTAATCTGTGTGCATAAATCTAGAACGACAATTAAAATGAAACGGAGGAAGTAATATATTACACATTTCAACTACAATAAGCAACATCCAGACGATAATTAAGCTGTTGATTTTATTTATTACAATAATTAAATATCGAATCAACAATCTTGCAGCACTTGTACATATCCCCACCACAACATACATTGGTCCCTACTCCAAAAAGTTTAAAAGAAACCCATTGGTCCAAAGGTAATCCATACAATACTTAAGTATACACATCAAATCCAACTTACAACTTTAACCCTCCCCATAATAACAAAAAACTAAAGGGCAACAAAATATTGACATAGGAGGACGAGCACATCCTTTTTCAATTTAATTAGATACATTATAACTTAAGTAGGTAGATGGATCAGATTAACATCGAGATCCTTTCTTACAAGAGAGAGCACCAGCATTGCCCGTGACGGAAGCTACCAACGAGGACGGTCTAGCGGACAGACTAGAAGCTTTTGCATAGCTTGAAGAAGCTCTTCCACCTGAGGGCGTAAAAAACGCACCATTTAGGAACAAGTCGCCTTCTGATCTCCAGTTCCACTTCTTCCATTTGCTTTGTGGTGCATCTTCGTATTTAGTCACCTTTTTTGTAGAGCACATAGTTGTAATTCAGTTTATAATCTCATATGTATGGCTAAAAATAGAAAATATATGTTTCATAAAATTAGCTCCTAGTTACCTCTTTGAAGACTTTATCATTTGGAGCAAGAAATCTATTGCCTTGACTGTTAATCGTTGGAGCCGCACTCCCACCAATTGCATACATTTTCCAATGCGTATAATCGTTATTTACCACATGAAAATATCCATGTCTACATCTGCCATTTTCCCAAAGTTATAATATTATAAGGAGTTTTTAGCATTTAAAAAAAAATAAAAATAAATGAAATTAAGAGAGAATGAGGAAAAGTTCTTAATTATGAGTTTTTAAGAGCACTATTATCCCACAAGCTCATTTTGGGTTTCTTAATTTTCTTTTTTGTTTCTTTGTCTGATTAATTTTTTTTTTTTAAAAAGACAATCAATCGTGGATAGCCATGTGTCAGTGGGAACCGCGAACAATACAAAAGACTTTCACCAACCATTTTTTAGAGCATAATTTTTTGTGGGCCACTCCTTTATAAGAAACTCATATTATCCTGCGATAATGGTGCTCTAAGAAACTATAAGATACTAAAATGACACATGTCATTCAAATAAATGATTAGTTAATTTAAAAAATAAAATATAAATAAATAATTATTAATATTAATATATATTTTTTAGTTCAGATAATATTAAAATTTAAGGACTTGTTTAGAAAAACTCAAAACTTTAACTTTATTTTTTACCTGGGCATTCTTTGAACAAGCCCTTCACCAAAATGATTAAAAGCAATGGTGACTTGCATGTTCTTGTCTCTCGTGTACGAATCACTATGTCCCAAAAGCATCACTTTGTTGTGGTGCGTCAAATAGTTATTAGATATCGTAACAGCCGTCGACCCATGGATCACGTCGACCAGACCGTCCGCGCAGTTCGACAACGTGCAGTGGTCTACCCACACGTGGGACCCACCGAAAATAGAGACCGCGTCACCATCAGAAGCCGTCCTCCACCCGTAATGCGACGGTGAGTCTCTGACGTAAGCATTGCCTCTCTTCTTGCAGTCGTGGATGCTTATGCCGTGGATGATGACGTTGGTCACGTACTGGACAGTGATGCACGCGCCGCCAGCGATGTGGACGCTCGCTCCACGTCCATCTATGGTCTTGAACGAGTTCATGATCAGCTCTTCTTTCAGCTTTATGACCATGTCACGTGCGAAGATGATCCAGAGCGGTTCTTCCTGGATCACAGCATGTCTTAGGGTTCCGGGTTTAGGGTTTACCGCGTCTTTATCGCTTGGGTCGGTCACCACGTAGATTTTGCCGTCACGGCCGCCTGTTGCGTGTTTGCCGAACCCAATGGCGCAGTCAGCTAGTCGTTGTCGGTTTTTCTCCCATTTCGGGTCGCATCTCCAACAGTCGTCGATTGGATTTCCGGTCCCACATGAGAGGACACCAAGATTCCTCCTAGAGGCATTTATCTGTCTACAAATATATATATATACACAACAATGTTAAAAAATGCGGATGATACAAAATTTTATATTCGAGAAAGATTAGTTTATACGCACTGGTTAACTTCTTGAACTACGAGTTCAGGGTCGGAGACATGAGAGGAGGCAACGAAGATCGGAGCTAGGACAAGGAAGAGACATGAGAACAGGGAGGGAGACAAGTGAAGAAGTGTCATTCTCTTTATTGTCTCTCAAGATGATTTTATTTATTTATGTGTCTATGAGATTTGAATATTGTGTTTGGTGATGGGATGGAATGGTGAGACAGTGCTCTTTATATAGGAAAATCTCCTCCAATTAATTTATGTTTTTAATAAAGAAGGCCTCATTTTTTGATTCTTTTTATATGTAGTAAAAAGGAGAAAAGGATTTTAAAAATACATACGTATTGAATAGGAATATGATAGAGTAAAAAAAAATCAAAATTAAGTTGGTTCATTTTATAACTTTTATGGGAGCTCTTGTGAGTTTCTGGATTTATAGTTTAATACATAGTTTTCCAAGATCTTTGGGTAACCACCTTTTTATTCATCGGTGTCTATTATTTCACCTATGTTTCGAATGGTTGCTGATATAAAATGGAGCCGACGCAACCAGCTAAAGAGCTAGTATAAAGTACACCATCGGCTTTGATACAATACGTATCGCTGCGTACGGAAAACCTATGTTTAAACTATCAAACAACTAGAAAAGAAAATTGATTTTTCTAGTTCCAATTCCAAGTTCTCAATTATTTTGGTCAATTTCACGGATATTCTAAGCGCATATGTACACATGTCAAGTGGATAATATAATATAAATATTTGAAAGAATAATGTTTTGACAAACTAAGGTGGTGCAATTCTTAATATGATTAGACTTCGTATAATAGTGCGGAATTTATTGCAAAAATTTGGCTAAAATTAAGGGACGTGATAGGTTATTTATTTTCAAAAACAAAATTGTTGCGTAAACACAAGTTCGTTCGTGTTCGAGTCATTTGTTAAAGAACTTGAAGTCTTGATCATACATAAATTCTGTTACAATAACTTGTATACGTATAATGTTTAATGTTTAACTTTCTTTAACTGGCGATACCTATCTTTATCCCTATAAAAGACAATTGAGGTTTTTCTTTTTAAAAAATTCCATTTGTGATCCTTTAATCACCTTTTTATTAAAACAATACTGTTGTTGACACTGAGGGAAAAAACAATGCTGATAAAAATAAAACTAACTTGTATTGCCTCCGGCCGATCTCAACTGAAAAGAATATTTGCTTTTCTTAGGGTATGATTATCTTTAGAACCTCAAAATGGAATTTTTTTTTTGTCTGATTTTTTTTTAAAGAATTAATCACGGGCCAACACGTATCAGTGGGGTCTCGAACAGTACAAGAAACCTCCATAAGAATTTGGGTTAAAGATGAGCTTAGTAATAAGGATATGATAATATTCATGCATCGTCTTGCATATATGGTTTGTCAATACTACCGTATAAAATATATATTATAATGTCATATACAATATGTGTTGTACTCTCCAGTGTACAAATGATCTTGTTTTGCTTGTGCATACAAGTATGCAACTACCACTATATGACGAAAATACAACACAGTCGCAACAGACTAATACATGGTTAAATGCCACATGAAACATTAATACATACATATATACATCTATTAGATGTTAACAGTAGAGAGTGACAATACAAACATTTAATTTTCTCTTGGCAACAGCTATCAAAACTGCTCACATAGGCGTGGTCAAGTGATACGTAGACTTGGAAAAGTGTTAAACATCACGGTTCGAAACTTACCACTGAGATAAACTGCGCACATGTACTACTTGAATATTTTACATGGTTTGTTTCTAGACCTCCTGTATTAATCTGATCTACGGATCCAGATTACCAAAAAAACACCTATGTATTAAACTATATATCATCCCTCCTTTATCTTCTTTAGCGAAAACTGAAACATTAAAAATTATATAGTCCTTTTTTTGGGTCAAAAACATTATATAGTTCTTTATGATGTAACAAAAACATTATCTAGCTTTAAAGAAAATAGTAATCACTTACATTTGTCGGTCTATTTAATAATCTCAAATTATGTTTTCTGAAATTTCCATTTCGTAACACATTTTTGAATGATTAGGAGTTGATTAAGACAATGGATTAATGGACCCACCCATTTCCCATACCAATTATTGCTGACTCACAAAAACTAACGCTATTCACAAACTCAATTAGTTTCTGACAATGGGCACATCGAACCGGTTTCCAGATCCATTAATCGGAAACCGATTTTGGTTTTGGATTAGAGACAGTGGCCGACGTGGATAACCACTTAAAGGTCATGTTCGTCCATGTGAGTCTTGTCTGGCCACACCCTGCAATCATGGGTTTCATCTTGACCGTTCATTACCAACAGGCCCTCCACCGTCAGCCCTCCGATCTACTTAATTATGCCACTGGCCATTCTCACATGGGAATTTTACTTGCACTTGAAAACCTAAATAGAAATCAACTCGAAAATACAGGTTCAGGTGCACGTCCGGATCTATGCTTAAGTACCTACTATATCTTTTCGTTTTGATTCGGGCCCGGGTCCTACCCGAGACCCGATCGGATACTTAAAATACTTGAAATGTTATATATTAGGTATATTTTTATTTTTGTAGTTTTTAAGTTTTAAGTTAGAATTTTCGGATACAGTTGAGGGTAGATTTTCAGATTTTTCTAAAAATATTTTTCGGATCTTCAGATAAAATTTTGGGTTCTTGGTTCGTTTTGGAAAAAAAATTGGATATTTAAATATTTTTGGGTATTTTTGAGGTTTTGAGTATTTTTGAATTTCGTGTGTTCTCGGATCTTCGGCTTTCAGATATTTCAGGTCCTAAATACTCAAATATGTTGCATACCTGAAAACTATAAGGGGTGTATTCAATTGAAAGTTTTAGGTGTTTTGTATTAAAATGAAAATTATACTGTTATTCAAATATGAATTTTAAAATTTTATTTTAAATCAACTGTTATTGAACTTGACATTTCATAAAATACATCGAAATCCATTATTATTGAAAATATTTTAAATTGTAGAATTTTAAAGTTTTCAATTAGTTTTAAAGTGTTTGGGTGGAATTTCGTAGCTAAAAAAATTTAAATTCAAATCTCATGGTTTAGATGATATTCTAGAGTGGTTTAACAAAAATCATCTTAAACTCTTCAATTCATTAAAATCTTCTAAAATTTCATTAAAAATTAAATCACCTCAAACTTTAGATTGAATTTAATTATGGTTCTGATCGATCTGGATCCGAAAGGAACCAATCTAAACTCAAAACAAAAGAATTTTAAATACTTAATTGTATCTAAATGTCTAAGATCCGGACTAATAAGAACTGATCCAAATCCGACCGAGGACCCAAATGTCGAGACCTACTCACACCACCAATTTTTGGATATCCGTGGGTTAATTTAGTTATATGCTCCGAGTTTCTTAAATTGGGCTTGAATGGTAACACATTTTATTAACGTAAATACATAATTATAAAAGCTGAAACATAATCTTGGGAATGAAATGGTGGAATGAAAGTGAAAGAAGCTAGATTTCACATATTCTTTTGGAATTTTGTAATCAACAAACAAATGTAATATTGTGGAATCATTCCACCTTTTGGAGTTACTAATCAAACTTTTTAGAAAAGCTCTCAACCAGCAAATGATTCTCAAAAATTATGTTTCGCTCATCTTACTTTTCTAGTGATGGGCTCGGAGCATGTTGATTGAGAACCTTATCCAATTCTTGTTATCTATATGGTTTGTGTTTTGCTATTAAGTTTGTTCAAAGGTATTCTCATCCAAGTTAATTGGGAGCAAAACTGATAAATGTAATCGAAGAAGATCTATATAAGTCACAAAAATTATTGCCATGTTATCGTAAAATGGAATACTTTAATTTTATTTTAGTTTGCAAAACGACAGTTTTTTTCATTATATTTCATACGTTATTTTTATGAGGTAATATGTTTCAAACCAATTTCAATAAAAAAATTGTTTACAAAAGTTGGTTGATTAGAAAATTAAATAAATGAACTAGAAAGTGTGATAAAATTAAAAAAGTTCAACGACAAAAATATGAGAATGAGATATCACAACTTTAAAGATAAAAGTTGTTTCCCATTATACTAAACGAGAGACCCAGGATTTTTACAATGATATCTTGATAAAAGTGGATTCATTAGAATCCATATGAATACGATTTAAATTTTTTTATCTGCGTAGGATATGATTGATAATGTGCACAATGATGGAATGATTGTGTGTTCATAAACTTTTACTAATCACAGTATAGTAAAATCACGTCTTTTATTCACATCTTGAGAAATCATAAAATGTGTGAATAAAAGGATGTGATTTTTACTAGTGTGATTAGTAAAAGTTTATGAAACATACAAACAAGGTATCGACGACTCGTTGGTCGACTAATATATCTAAGTGTTACCCGATCTGATTTGGCTTTATTGTGTACATGTTCTGGTACAATTTATGCAACAGCTATGAGATGATAATTGGCAAACTGTATGTTATTTGAAAGAAAGCCCATGCCTAGTTCGCGCAAATGCTAATTTTCAAATTTCAAGCTGGTGCGATGCTGATTGGGCAAGCTGCCTGATAACAAGAAGATCAGTAACTAGGTGTTTTCTGCAGTTCGGTGATTCACCTATCTCATGGAAAACATGAAACCAAAAAAAGTTTTTCTTCCACAGAAGCATAATACCATGCAATGTCAGTCTTGACAAAAAAAACTCACATGACTGAAAAGAATACTTGAAACTCTGGGTATAACATATAACAATCCAATCTTGATCTACTTTGATAATGAGGTGACTTTTGATATCAGTTTAAATCCAATTTTCCATGAAAGAATAAAGTATATTGAGTTAGATTGTAACATATACGAAATGAAATTACACGAGATATAATTGTTACTTTACATGTTGCTAGTCGTTCTCAGTTAGCAGACATATTCACTAAATCTTTAGGCAAATACGAGTTTGACGACTTCAAAAGAGGTATGCAAGATTTGCATGTTCCAACTTGATAGGGTATTTTAGGATCATATCATACCCAATCAACAAGATTACAAAGAACCTAACTACATCTTGATACGATAACTGTAGATATATGTGTAGGATCTTTATAAACTATTACGATAGATTAGCCATTTTAAGGAGTATAGAATTTGAAATCTATTAACTACTAGTATTTGATAAATTCTAATTTGGCATATTAGCTTTATTGTCAACTGCGGACGATTAGTATATACGTCAACGGTCTACATACATACGCGGAACGCCATGGCTTGGACAAACGGGTAAAACAAATATTTAAATACAAGAAAATGCATTATAATCATTGAGAAATACAAATGATTAGACCCAATATTCTTTTACCGAATAATATAATGTCGAACATTGCTCATATATCAGTCGTAGTAACGAAATATATATAAAAAGCCAAACATTGAATAAATAGTATGGACATATTCATGAATAGATTAGAGCCCTGAAGAAATGGTGACACAAAAGAGGGAGTCACATGGCAGCCATGTGCTGATCATGATGATATCTTATCTCATATCGCTATTGACATTTCTTACCATCAATTTTTATATAAGAAGATGAATTTTAGGAGTGTTTGATTCAATAAAACCGAACTAACTAAAACTAAACCAAATTTAAATAGAAAAAATGATTAAAATTTAGTAATACTAAACAAATCAAATGTGTATTATTTTTTAAAAAACTGTAGTATATGAATACGATTCAGTATATAAAACGATCAATCGAATAAATTAAAAAACTGATTAAATAAAATATATTAGCATAGTTATATATAAATTTATAACAAAATTAATAATATATACATAATTAATTTTATTAATATGATATTCATGACTAAAAATTTATTTTAATAATTTATTGTTTTTAAGTTGATCATTATTTTTTCTTATTTTTATCAAATTAAATAAAATATATTTTTATTGATAACTATATGTACAAAAATATAACTATACAATAATATTATGATTAGTATTTTTCTAACTTTTATTTTAATAGTTAAGTAAAACAGAAAATATAATATTTAAAATTAGAATAAAGAATATATATTTATGTTTTTAATGAATTTGGTTTCTAACCAAATAATCTAAAATTTCTTATAAAAAATAAATACAATTGTTTTTTTTTGGTATGAAACTGAATAAACCCAAAATTAATAATTTAAAAAGTGAACTAAACGAAATTAAATATAATTTTAGTGTAGTAGCTAATTTTATAACAAAATATCAAAAAATCGAAAAAACTAAACGGAAATCTACATCGAACATGTCTAATGAATTCAACTCCCCCCCCCCCTCCCTTTTTCTAGAGATTGTAATATTTAGATAAAATATTAGACGTGTTGTCAAAAGATATATAACCTTGTAAAAGCAATTATGAAAGCAGCTATTTGTGTTATGTGAATGTTTAATGACTTGTTAAATTATGGTTGCCCAGTTTGTTCGATTATCAAAAAAGTCAACCATTTAAATTTGATGAGTTCTTATCAGTATTTGTTTGTATACTAGTATTTGATAATCATTACGGGTGTAATTAAGGTTTCCCGACAACCCATTAAACTATACTAGTAGAACTCTACTGCAAATTTTCTTTGGGAATATTTTTCATAATCCTTACTAATTTTAGTAATTTACACATCATGGGATTGGCCAATTAATATATTCAGTGAGAGTATAACGAAAAACATGAAACGAAGGCAGAAAGCTGCATCTATTATCCAGGTTTCAGTATGTTCTTTCAGTTTTAATGCTAAAACTGATTTCTATGGATCAATAGTAGTAAACATTTTTAATAGTAATAATTATATTAAAAAAATTAGTCGTTCCCTCAAATGATTGGATCATGTGTGATCCAGTATGAAATGAATACAAAATTATAGTCACCCACTCTAATGATTAATATCTGTAATGGTATATTAAGATATAACACTAATTAGTAATTACCTAGATAATTATGATGACTAGTATCTTAAAACAGGTGACTTTTTCAACTTTAGAACGAGTTGGCATAATTATATAATTCATTTGTTTCATAATAAGTGTCGTTCTAATTTTTTTTTTCTTGTTGCAAAAAAGTGTCACTTTAGAATTACAATACAAATTATACTTATTTTCATCTGAAAATTATTTGCAAACTGCCTTGATTTTATAAATAATTTTATTTATCTCAAATATTATTGGTCAAATATGTGTAATAATAACATATTAAGTACATTGTAATCACTTTATTAATCTGAGTAAAAAATATCAGAGTGACACTCTTTATAATATGGAGAGAGTAGCAAGTATGATTATGTTCTGACTATTGGTATAGATTTCTTGCAGTTAAAACTCAAATGTATCTAGATACAAATATCAAACTTTGAAATCTGATTTTGTCTTGATCAATTTAAAGAGTAGGTTTGGGTATTTTAGCCGAACCCAAAAATCTAAACATGAATTGATCCAAAAACTGGTTTAGGTCGGGTACAAGTAATGTCATTTAATTTTCATTGGATCTCATTATGAAAGATCTTCGAAATTTGGATCCGACTCGAACCAACCCTTGGATCCAATGAGATAAAATAGACCCAAATTTTAATAACCCTAGCTTAATATTTATGGCATGTATATGATAAGTTTTGGATATAAATTCTGGTATAGGGTAAAATAGATCTAAATTATCCAAATTATATCCAAAATTTATAAAATAGATACGAAATTATTACGTAATCAAACCAAAAACATGAAAAACCAAAAAGTATCCAAATGACTTGAAAACATGGAAAAACAAAAAAAAACACCCCAAAAATCGAGAAAACATAAAGAAATAGACCCGAAAATGACTCTTAAGACCCAAAAACTGAACCAAACCGTTTCTATCCAAATATTACGGTTCTTTTACATGTATAGAAATTGTCTACCTAAACCAACCGGACCTCATAAGACCTGATCCATAATTGACCAATTTTTTTTTTCTAAATATCCAATTGGATCCAAAAGGATCCCAACCTGAAAGGATCTGATCCAAACTCGACTCGAAGACTCAAAGCCTAGGCCTACTAAATAAAAATTAAAGAGCAGCTTTTTCTTTTTATCTCTTAATCTAATGCACATAATCACTTCTTAACTCCTAATATAAAGGTTTGAACCCGATCAGATTTGAAGTGATATGAAGAACTTCATACCTATTTTGTATGGAATCAGAAGTGGATATGCGGAAGCGGAATAGTACGGAAGTACATAAGCGAAATGTTTTAAAATAGAAAACGGGTATGTATTGGAAGCGTATTTCCATATATATAAAATAAATTTTTATAAAATTTATGACTAAAAATTATATGATTCAAATTAAAAATAAAGCATGTATTCATTTATAATAATTTTAAATAATTTCATGTTAAAGCTTTGAAACTAAACATAAATTAAGTTTATAAAAGTTATTATTTTAGTTATTTTTATTTTTTCATAAATAATTGATACAATATATTTGAATATATATGATATATTTCTAATAAAAACCTCAATGTATAAGAGAATTTATAGTATTATTTTTAATTTTTGTATATCTCTATTTTTCCTATTTCATTTACTAATAAATTTACATTTTGTTTAAGAACAGAAACATGATTTCTTATATTTTTTTTTTTATTTACGATATTGTGTTTTATTTTAATGGAGGCATGATTCTAAAACGGAATCATAAGTTTCTAACGTATTTTTAAATAGGATATTTTAGAAAATTATTTTGGAAGCAAAATTCTATGAACTTCTATAAGGTTTTGATTCTGATTATGGTTCTGAAACCAGAAGCGGACGAAAACTTCTGTGTAACCTGGCTTCAGACTAAGACTATCTTCTTCTTCGTTTTTTTTTTTTGAACGAAAGGACGTATTATCAAACTCTTTCAGATATGAATTTATCCGATTCATAAGAGAAGAGCTTACTTTTAGTCTAAGACAATCATGATTCATGACATCGAATCCTGTCAACTAATGAATTGGTCTTTACTTTCAGTAACTGGTAACATATGTTGTTTTAGGCTGTGAGCGACGATAGACAACTGAAAAAGGACCAAATTCGCTAATAGTATTTTGAACGTCTAAAGCACACACAAAAAGATTGTCCATAAACCATCAAACTAAAAATTAATACTCTTAAACTATTATATAAATTTTGGCACCTTTTCTGCTGGTCGCAACATTTATAAAACGAACATGGCCTCAAACAATCTAAGTTAGAAATGACAAAATTTTCTTACATTGTCTTTCTGTTTTCTAGAAGATATTATTTTTTTTCTTGAACAACTAGAAGGTATTGTTTTCATTTAACTACAGTAGAATCTTTATAAATTAATAATGTTAAAACTTTATATTTTTATTAATTTATAAAGATATTAATTTATAAAAAGTTTTTTTTTTAGATTTTTGAATATTTTTATTTATAAAATAAGAAGTACTTGATTTTACCATAGATACATTATTTAAATTTTTAAAAATTTGACTTTCATATTGTTTTATTATCTTATTTGATGTATATTTTTATGTTTCATAGAATTGTTGTGTGGTTTTCGATATAATTTTACTAAACATTATCAAAACATTATAAAAATCTAGGTACTTTCAATTTCAATGTGAATATAAAGCCAAAAATATAATGTTTAGTTTGTACTTATATAAAGAAATATAGACATATTAATAACTTATTTTAATGGAACTATATATTTAAATCTTATTATTTTATTGATTTATGTTATATTTTACACCGATCTAAATTGAAACCATCAAAATTTATTAATTTATAGAAATTATTAATTTATCGAATATTAATTTATAGAAGTTCTACTGTAATTTATAATTTATAGAGATTTCAGAGTGAATGGTTGGCAAAAGGACATGAGCTAATTATAACTGTTAATGAGTAGACAGATCTGTAGCCTGCATTGTTTGGGTAACTCAAACTCCACTAGAGTTTTCTGGTCCATGCTCTTGAGTCGTAACTTGTCATCAACTGCAATTTACAAAACCGCTAAATGCACCAAAATGCAAACGCTAAAATTGCAAAGTAGAAGGAACACCCAAAGAAACATTTATTTGTTTCCTTACTTTGCCGGTTAAACTAACAAAAGTAACATAAAACCATCTAACAATACTTAAACGTCATAACCTTCCTGTTACTATGTACAACCACTTCATTAAAACATTAGTAGTCAAAGATCAATGGATTGGTGATGCAAACCTAAACTAAGAAGATGGGCTTCTTTCACCATCTCTAAGAAAGATCAATACCGACAACTTTAGCCGGTTCCGCTCTTTCCGTCAAGTTTTCACCAAGCTCCACCCCTAGCTGTCCTCTGTCCCCTGTCCCAAACGCATACACCGTCCCGGACTCGGTCGTTGCAAATGTATGACCACCCCACGATATCGAGTTTGTCAAACTCACATGAACCACACGCTCTTTTATCTCCTCCAACGACGAAACCAGCTTTGGCGTCAGAGTGTTCTCATCCTCATCCCCCTGCTAAAATCCCCAAATGAAATTCAAGACCATTGTCTCTCAACACCAAAAACAAGAACACAAACAGACTTACCTGACCAAGATTGGCGAATTCTCCACTACCAAATGAGTAAACCTGACCATCATCAGACACAACAAAGGTTGTGTAATCTCCCGTAGCGACGTGGACTGCTTTAACATCTTTTAGCCCCTCTACTACCTTGGGAGCCAACTCTGACTCTCCGGTTCCATGACCTAAGCAGCCAAACCGACCCCAACCCCAGGTGCAGACTCTCCCATCTCTCCCAACCACAGCAGCATGCCATGTCCCTGCCGAGATCATAACCGGTTCCATCTTTAAAAGACTAAACTGCTCTATCAACCGAGGATGTTTCTCATTGGTTTGAGTACCATGCCCAAGCTTCCCACCCAAACCGCATCCAATAGAGTACACCGACCTACGTAGAAGCAAAGAAACGTAAGCACATGGGTTAAAAACAACGGAAACGTTATAGGAGACTTACATGCCGGTAGGTTGACATGCTAGAGCAAGGAGATAGCAAAAGCCAGCAGCAATTTGCACGACCGGGATGTTCTCCAAGGCGCCCAACAAAGGATGAGGCAACACACAGTTACGGTCGGTTCCATGACCAAGTCTCTCATCTTTTCCCCATGATAATGTATAGACTCTGCCTTCTCTAGACAAAACAGCTGTGAAGTGATATCCTATGGCCGCTTGAACCACAAAGATTTCCGTCAAGGACTTGACTCGCTGGGGAGTTGTGATGAGCTTAGTTTCTTGGTCTTCTAATCCAGGCTGGCTAAAACAATCTTTACCAAAGGCATAAACTTCACCAGCATCACTTATTAACATAGTTCTGTCAGCGCCAATAGCTGCCTGAATGATCCGAATCCCTGTAAGTGATCTGCAAACACAATGCACTTCATTAACTAATGCTAAAACCAAATAGTCAGAGAAGAATGAGTAACCTGATTGGTCGAGGCTGCCAAGTGTCATCAGTGGTTCCTTGTCCGAGTTGTCCTGAACCGTTAGATCCAAAAGAGTAAACAACGCCCTTTGAAGTCACTGCAATGCTGTGACCAGGACCAGCAAGTGCTTGTGATTTCTCCCTCCTGCAACCTAATTCACCAGCTAGCAAGAACCTCAGAACAAGCTTCCAAGAGCCTCCGCATTTCCTTTTGATCTCTAGGCGGTCTTCCTCTCCCATGCGTTCAAATATAGCCTTCTTTTGGCAAATGTCGAGAGCTGCAACCTCTGAGATGGAGAGTTGAAGGTCCGGAGAAAAGTTTGCGGGCTTCCTAAAGAAAGAACACGTCGCCTGAGGGAAAATAAAAAATAAAAAATCAGAAACCAAACAAAAGAAAGAGCATCATCATCATGATTCATGATGACTTGCCTCGAGTTTGGCAAGGTCACGAGGACACAAGTCACAAGTTGTGAGAAGATGAAGGACAATGGAAGGACAAGAAGCCAAGAAGAACTCTCCAGGAGCAGAGTTGCCAAAACAGTGTCGTTTCAGAGACAAGAAGGAAGGCAGTGTCAACTCCATAGCCGCGAGGGGATTCTCAGGGATGATGGTACAAGTAGGGCTAATACTACCATTTGATGTACTTGTTGTAGTAGTAGTATCCATTGGGCACTGCTGCCTTTATATAGAAGTCACTAAATATCAGCAAAACCATATGACTAAACTAAGTGCATTGTTCAGTCATGTGATCTATATACTAGAACCTTGGTAATAAGAAAAAAAAAAGAAGCTACCTTTGATGCTAAGTAGTGAAGAACACCGATCGTGATATACAGTAGCGAGATAAATGCTGTCCATGTTGAAGGCAATAAGATGAACAAAAACAGAGATATGATCAAAGATTGGAAACTGTAGTAATCTATAAACAAGCGATCATTAGATTCACAACTGATTAAACCAAAACCAGATCAGAATGGTTATTAACCGATCAGTCGAAAAACAGAAAAAAAAAACATAATCATAAAAGATTCTCTGTTGTTGCCAGGAGATGGTGATCGTCGATCGGTGAGTTAAAGTAGAAGAGGAAATTTTACCAGAGTTTGGGGGGACTCAGAAGGAGAGATTGTGATCAATCACAGAGAAGGGAGTTCAATCTCCGTCAATTTCTATATGTTCATTTCGTTTTGGATGGAAACGATGAAAAGAAAAGGTTATACACAATCCCTTCCTCCTAAGCGTTTTCCACAAACAAAAGCGATTAGGTGTCAGCGTCCACAGATGAAAATATTTTTTTATTGTTAAGTCCACTTGTCTACAAAGCCCAAGTCCATAGTTCTTGTTGCCACATTCACCTTGGTGAGAATGGATTCTTTCTTCTTTCAATGTGTAATCAATACGCTAAACGAACGTTTAATCAATACCCGATAGCCAAACTCATATCTGGATCTCATAAAAAAACATGAACCGATGTTTAAATCGAAGTAGCAAAATATTCAAACTGATTTAAAAGAGATTGAATAGCTAAACCTGAATAAATAATATACAAACCAAATGGATATCCAAAGATAAACAAACATATTTATACTTAACCATATATTTCTTGTTTAGTTCTCTCATTTTATTCAAAACTAGTATGTTTCACCCCGTGCAACGTACGGGGTATATTTCATTGTTTTAAATAAATTAAAATGTTATTTTTTCTATGATTAATAACAAAAATCTTCTTAACTGCGTTGATAAATATTTTTTTCATAAAAGTAAATTTGAATAATTAGAAGAAAATAATTGGTGATAACATGACATTTTAGTTTATCTATTAGTAAAATACAATTAAAGAAATATTGCACAATTTAGATATTATACTTGGTTGATCAGAATATGAGATAGTATACTAATAATTCAATATGTGAACATATTTAACTAATAACTTATTTTATTTTACTTTATTTTTTAACCAAATTCAAATTTTTCTCAAGAATATAAATTATATATATATATGAAGCCTATGATATTTTTATATTAAATACTTTTAATAATAGTCATTTGAGGCTCCCACAAATTCGATATTAACAATATGTCAAGCATAAAATGTTTTCAGCATTTTATTGTTTAAAGAGAAGAAAAAAAATTATTGATCAATATTTTGTATTTGCTTCTTTGAATGGTTAAAATGTTAAGCATCTTCACTAATCTGTTAATCAGAATATGAGCAGTAAGATTCTCTGGTATCTTGGAGTATCCTTTGTCTTTCATTCTTCTTCAACCGTCATCCTAGAACATAATATTTTTTTATATAGAAAATTTCCTTGTAAGTTTGAACATAATTGTTCAACTTCAACAAAAATAAATTCTTTTAAATAAATAAGTGCAAATGATGCACAAAAGAAGAATGTGTGTGATTTACTAATAAAAATATGTATTGTATAAGATTTCTTAAAATAATCATATAATCATGTTTTCAACAATACACATTTTATATAGTTTTAAAAATCATGAATGTCATACTTGTTGTTATAAATTACTTTATTAAATTACTAAATGGTTAAACTTAAATGTTTTTACTTATTTTAATTAGTTTAAAAATATTAAGTAGTATTTAAAATTTCAGAATAACCTATCTAAACTAATAGAAGAGGTATATTTTAATTGGTAATGACTTATTTGTATTTTAGTTATAATCTAAAACTATAAAATATATATTTTTAATATTATCTATAGATGAATACAAAAACATACATTCTATGTTAACATAGAATGAGAACTTTTTTGAAAGTAAAATTAAGAAAACTTTATATAAAATATAAATTATAAAATAATATATTTATTTATTTATGTATAATTAGTTTCCGTGCGATATCATGGGGTTTTGTTATTAATAGTTTCACCAACAATGATTATATGGTTTAGTTTATACCTTAACTCACATATCCACTATGAACAGTTTTATCTGCACCACATCTATGATATAAATCTTTCTACAATACTCGAGAGTTGAGATTAAGGTAAATGATTCTACTTTACTATCAAACCTGCGACTAATCCAGAATCCATAAATCTGTAGAAGCTGCATTTCTAAGAATCCAAACTTATTAATAGAAATTTACTACACTAGCATCGCTCCCCGGAAAAAAAAACAATTCTATACAAAAATACAATTTGGTAAAAATAAATTACGATAGTTAAATAATGGGCAATTCTCTTAAATAGCTTTTTTTAGTTTTTGTCACAAAAATAGCACTCAAAAAATAAAATGACCAAAATAGACTTTTTTTTTTTGAAATTTTGATTTTTTTTTAATTTTTTTTTTTGAAATTTGAAACCCTAACCCCAAACCCACACTTTTACTCTAAATCCTAAAGTCCAAATTAGTTAACCCTAGGGGTATAAATGCATATAAATGAATTTTTTAGCTTCTAAAAAAAACATTTTAGTCATTTTCTTCTTTAAAAGCTATTTTTGTGACAAACAAACTAAAATGAGCTATCTAAGGGAATTTCTCTTAAATAATCATTTTTAAGTTTTTGTCAAAAAATAGCCCTAAAAAAATAAAATGACCAAAATAGCATTTTTTTTTTTTGAATTTTTTTTATTTATTTTTTGAAATTTGAAACCCTATCCCAAACCCACCCCTTAACTCTAAACCCTAAAGTCTAAATTAGTTAACCCTAGGAGTATAAATGATTATAAATAAAAAATTTAGCTTAAAAAAAAACTATTTTGGTCATTTTCTTCCTTAAGAACTATTTTTGTGAATAACAAACTAAAATGAGCTAGGGATTTTTTTTAATTTGATTTCCAAATTGGAACATACTGCACTCTGTCGTTGGAAATGATCCTTTGGAAAATCGTAATAACGATCGAACATCATTAACTTTTATGTGCTTTAGGTGAAAAGAAAGATGTCTAAATGAACCACAAAGTATTTTCAAGTGCATGGAAGGTGGCGTTTGCTAGAGAGCAGACAGGAGCATGGCCGACACTGAGTACACTCTAGTCGATGGTGCCGTGCTACTTGCACGTTCATTTGCACCAAACTGGCTAAGATACTTTTTGATGTTTCCAAGGCTAAACAGACATGGTGTGGAGGTAAATTGGAGACACGGTAGGTATAAGATAACATTTTAAGTTCTTACGTTATGGGATTTGGTATCTTAGCTAGGTTGTTGTTTTCCTGAGACTTTTAATTTAATTAGATAGACGAACCACTATGTGCTGAAATCCAGTTTGAGTCTTCAGCACTTCCCTTCCACCTTAATAAAGTTCTGTCTTTTTTCTTCTTTGGTATATGAATTTTGATATATGAAAAGGATCGAGTTTAAAATATATCAAATAGTAAAAGATGATCCAAAGCATAGCAAGCAAACATGATGGAAGGCTTCTAATTATTTATATACATTTTATATACATATTGCAGACGGATTTTTAATATTTAATATTTTTTTAAAAAATTAAGAGATGGTAAATTATACTCCTTTTGTATCAATTTAAGTGTTGTTTAAAAGATTTTTGTTTTGTTTCAAAATAATTATTTTTTTTCACTTTTTAGACAAAATTTAATGCTAGTTGAGATTTGTGACCAATTCCAAAATACTATCATTTTTTTTATTGGTTGAACTAATTTTATTTAATGCTACTTTTATATAATCAAGCTAAATTACATAAAATTTTGTGTTTTCTTAATCTTTGTAAAAAAACCTTAAAACCACTTATAATGATACAAAGGGAGTAGTATTTATTTTGCTTTATAAAATTATAATTGTTCTTACTTTTCCGATCATATTATCTTAAGAAACAGAAAGAGTAGTACAATATAATTTCTTTAAATTAATACTTTATAAATTAATATATACTAAAAAATCTCTATAAAATAATATAATTTTATAGTTTCAAATTAAATTTTTGGTTCAATTAGTATATCAATAAATTAATAATTTCTATAAATTAATAAAAAAATATAGTTTTGGTGTAGTCCCAACATTATTAATTTATAAAGGTTTCACTGTAAATTGATTTTCGGATAACAAAAAGGAACTTTGTAAAAAAAAATAAAAAAGTAAAAATATTAAAATGTGAATTAAAATTTAAACCAAGACAAAGAGGAGGGAAGTGATAAGAAAAAGGAGAGTGTGACATAGAATCTGTGGCTCAAATCTCACCAAAATCTCCAACTCTCTCCTCATTGGATAAGACAAGTATCCAGAAGCCTTTCATTTCCACTGATCCTCCTTCTCTCCTTCTAATATTCCCAAAGAAATCATCTCACAGACTCACACCTCAAGTCTCTCTGATCATCAATGGCGGCGACAATGGCTACATCAACCAAATGCATGTCCCTAAACCCATCTCCTCCCAAGTCCCTAAACCAAACCAAACCCTTCATCACCCTCCCAACTCCACCAAAACCCACCGTCTCTCTCGCCCTCACAAGCACCTCCCTCGCCGGAGCCGTCTTCTCCGCCCTCAGCTACTCCGAACCCGCTTTCGCCGCTCACCAAATCTCCCAGCTTGCCGCCGTGTCGGAAGGTAGCGACAACCGCGGTCTAGCTCTTCTCCTCCCCATCGTCCCGGCGATCGGGTGGGTCCTCTTCAACATCCTCCAGCCAGCTCTCAACCAGATCAACAAGATGCGTGAGAGCAAAGGACTCGTTGTGGGTCTCGGCATCGGTGGTGGTCTAGCTGCGTCAGGACTTTTGACGCCGCCGCCGGAAGCAGTAGCGGTGGCGGAAGCGGCGGAGAGAGCTGGAGATAACAGGGGACAGTTGTTGCTGGTCGTAGTTGCACCGGCGCTGCTTTGGGTTCTGTATAATATATTGCAGCCGGCTTTGAACCAACTCAACAAAATGAGGTCTCAGTGAAAAATCTTTATAATAATATAATATTTAATCATCGTTCGTTGGGGTTTCAAATGTATGATTAATCCTTTGTTTTATGTTTTGGACAATTATCCTTGTTATATATCTCGCTTACTATATACTCGATTTAACTCTACAACTTTTTCTACCGCCATCTTCTGTTCTTATATGGTTTTCTTGTTTCAAAATCATCAACATAACCTATTGTGAGTACAATCTTTATAAAACTAATCTACATCAAAACCTGAAGTTAGTTCTAGTCAATGTTCAAGAAATCGCTAGGCGGTAACTAGACGATTTATAAGGGACTAGCGACTAGGTGGATTATTCGGGGTCTAGGCGTTAACGAATTATTAATTTATTTTATATATATTTTACATTTATATGAGATATTTTAGTTTTTGAGTTTAGTTACATCATTATTGTGATGAATTATCAAAATTATATATATAAAAATAAAGAAATTAAACAAAATTGTAGATTTATACTAATATTATTACTTAATTTAACATATTTAGACTAATTTATATCGATTAAAACTAATTTTAACCAATTTAAAATATTTTGAACATAATTAAATTGTATAAATCAGTATAAATTGGATTTTAAGAAAATCGTTTCGGATGGGACCGAGTTGCCGTCTAGGCGGACCTAGACGCCGTGTAGACCGATTTTTAGAACATTGGTTTGGTTCTAGTGACTATTGTCTAAAGATGAAAAATGTCACGTTGTATAATACATTTTTGCATATTTTTTTCTTCTGGTTTACCGTCATGCTCTGTTTGTGCTACATATGAGATTATAGAAGCATCAAGTTGTAATTAATTTCTTGACCATACGCTTTCTAACATTAAGTCATTTGTGAGAATAAAATAACTACTTGCTCTGATTCCACACGTACTGTATTACTATTCCGTTGTGCTCTATTTGTAGCCTTTGCAGTTGTGGAGAAAGCGGAATTTGATCTGATCATTGTTAAATGAAAAACTGGAGGTACTCTTATAAAATTTGTCTAGTTCCATAGATCGTTTTGGTAATTTAGATGGTCTTTTGTAACAGTAAAATCGTGAGGTTCAAATCAAAAAAAAAAAAAACCTCCAGGTGCAAAATTGTGTGAACTCTTCTAAAAAACTAGGAACTTATTCATATGTGCTTTTGCGGAATTGAATCAGAATTCCATCTGCATGAGTAATATATTGGTGGGGGAGTTGAAACTCTTCCACAGGTAGTTATCTGATTCAGTGTTGTTTGAGTATCTACAAAATTTTATGTATATAAGAGTTTTGCCACCATAGCTGGAGAATTCTCGTTTTGGATTAATAATCTCGTTATGAAGATAATGGTGTTAATGGACTGATCTACCAGAACGAGGCTAGCACTCGATATTTTAGTTCCCCATATGGACTAAGAAGGTGAAAATGAATTTAGAAGGGAAGACAGTAGAATATGGAAGGGAAGAAGATAAAGAAGAGTAGGATGTCGTTCGAGACAAGACAAATCTCTCCTCTGTTCAAATAGAACACTAAAAATATTGAATGCTAGTCTTATTCTCCTAGATCAATCAGGTAACGCTATCATTTTTTCAACGGGATTGTTAAGCGAAAACGAGAAATCTTCGTCTGTGGTGGCAGAAATTCTAAATACATAAAACTTTGTGATCAAATACTCAAACAACACGAGTAAAATGACTATTTGTTGGATAGTTTCAACTTTTTCACTGATCTTTACTTTCCAAAATAGAGGTTTGATTAGATTTTGGGAAGGCATATATGAATAAGTTTCCAACTCCATGGAAGATTCTAGACGGCCCTGCATCAGTTCACTTTTTAGATTCAAACTCATGAGTTTACTATTCTAGCCACTTGTAAGAAAGACCATTTAAATTTTTAGAATGACCCATGGAGTAAGATAAAATTTATAGGAACACCTTTGGTCTATCATTTGATAATGAACAAAGAACAAATTTTGTTTTCCTCCATAATTGCAAACAACAATCTTCTACTCAAGACTACAAATAGAGTACAATGCAATAGTAATACTGCATATGTGGAATCAGAGCAAGTAGTTTATTTTATCCTCACAAATGACATGGTATCGGTAAAGCTTTTCGATTTTCAGCTAGCCCACAAAGGCTTTCTAACATGTCATTTGTGAGGATAAAATAAACTATTTGCTTTGATTTCACATATATAGTATTATTATTCAATTGTATTCAATTTGTAGTTTTGAGTAGAATATGTTGTTTGCAGCTATGGAGAAAAAGGGGATTTGTTCTTTGATCATTGTTAAATAATAGATTCAAGGTTCTCCTATAATTTTGTTTCGTTCCATGGGTTGTTCCGGTAATTTAGATAGTTTTTCTCTCAGGTGTAAAAACAAGCTAGTAGTGAGTTTCAAATCTAAAACAGTAAACTCTAGGTGCAGGGTTGTCTAGACTTTTCAAGGAAGTTATGAACTTATTCATATGTGTTTTCTTGAATCAAATCGGGATCCCATCTGAAAGATTAGAGTATTGGTGGGAAACTTGAAACTCTCCCACATAAAGTCGTTTGATTTTGTGTTGTTTGAGTATCTAAACATGAAATTTCTTGTATCTAGGAGCTATGGTACCATAGCTGAGATTTCTTATTTTCTCTTAACAATATTGTTGAGAAGATTATGGTGTTACCCCATTGATCTAAAAGAACTCGACTAACATTTGATATTTCAGTGTCTTGCTTGAACTGAGGAAGAAAAAAAACATGAAGCCAGAAGAATGGAAAACAATATGATATTAGAAGGTGGATAAAATATATAATAGTTATTATATAATACTATACATATATAATTAATTATTTAAAACATAAAATTATTATAGTTATTTTATATAAAAAATCATTCATATATTATATGTCATATATATTAAAAATAAATTATCAAATATTATTAGTCTTTCTATAATTTTGATAATTATTTACTATAAGTTATTTTTTGTAATATCCTTTAGATTATTTGGCAAGTGATGTTAATTGATTTAAACTTACATTTAATCTTTAGATCTAATTAAAAAGTAAAAATTAAAAATCATCGACCAATCAAATTATAACAAAAAAAATTTAAGACTTCATGTGAAAATCACTTTGACTTCTCATTTATTGTATGAGGATTATTTGTGTTTGGTTGTCAACCATGAATGGATAGATGTGTGTAACACACTAAATTTGTGCAATACAAATAGGCAATAACCACATGGGTTGGTTTCTTTAATATAAGTGTTATTCGTTCACTTGTATGTACATAACATGTACATGTGACCTACAGGTAACCGATGTAACCGATGACACTGTGACAACCTATTGATGAGCGTATTGGTTTAGCTTAATTAGGAGTGTGTATGATAGATACATCAAATCTTAGTTTCTTTTTTTTTTCCAAGATTCAGTTTTAAATAAATAAATAAAGAGCAGAGAGGACATGAATGATTCGTGGACATTAGGGTTTAAAATAAGTAAACAACGTTGGGAACATCGGAAACTAAAGCGTACAAGTGTCTTACAAAGTCTAAACAGAAACTTTCAAGAAAATCATGCACCCTCGAAAAGTTTCATTCCTTTTTCCTCGAGTCTTTAAGCATACCCTTCTTCCTGATTTGGAGGCACCTCTTAATGTTAAAGGATTCAAAGACGCTCTCGGGCAATGCAGAGACAACATAACCCATGAGGGCGTGAGGCCAGTAGGGTGTGCAGCGTGCTTCATACCCTACAAAACGCAGTGCTGCCTTTGCGTAACCCTCTGGAGATGCCACTAAGAACGATGCTCTTCTTATTGAAGTCATCTTTGTCGCAACATACAAGGGTACCTATGAAAACAACCACCCAAAATTTAGCCATGTAGCCAACAAATCAAAACGTTATTGAGCAGTGTGTGACCCATTAAGTAGTTTTGGTAATATTCAACTCCACACTATATAGCTCATAGATCTATAACCAGATAGCTTCAAGCTAGAATAATCCTTAAACCAAAAATTTCAACCTTCTAGGTCCACTAAGTAAACAGCAACAGAGTCAAAACATCATTTCAACCTTCAAATGATTCAAGAAACAACCATCTCATCTACCAGGAGTTCAAGAAACAGAGGTTTACACATTATCCTGTATCGATTCTCAGACAAAACTTATGTCACTACTATCTAGTTATCCTCCTACCTTAACCTACCAAGTACCATCATCTGCTCTTACAAAGATTACTTTGGTCTTAAGACACCATCACAGCAATTTCCAGATCACTTTCTTAACAAAAAGCAAAAATGAATCCCAAGACATTGATTCATAAAAGCTCACCTGGCATTGAACATCAATCCCACTCTTCTTGTACTCAACATGGAGACACCTCGTGAACTGATCAACGTACCTGAGACATTAAAAAAACAAACATGCAAACCAAAGAACGTCACTACTTAAAACAACTCAAAGCATCAAGTAACAGTCTTGAGATTCTAGAACTCCTCCTTACGTTTTAGCACCGGCATAAACAGAGTAGAAAGGATAAGAAGGGATAAGAGCAGCAGCACCAGAACCCATATTAACAATAGCTCCACGCTTCCTCTTCAACATAGCAGGCAACACAGCCTGAGTCACCTTCGTAGTTCCCTCAACATTAATCTTAATCAAACCATTAACCAACTCTTCATCAACCTCATGAAAGTACTTAGCATAAGGATACGACATGCCAGCGTTATTAATCAAAATCCCAACTTCCAAACCTTCAATCGTCTCCTTGATCCGTCTCACACCATCATCAACATCTCCGGAGAAATCCATGAGCACGGTCTTGATCTGGACGTTACTGTACTTGGATCTGATGGAGTCAGAGACGTCTTTGAGCTTGTCGGGGTTACGAGCGACGAGTACGAGGTTGAGTCCTTTGTGGGCTAGCTGAAAGGCGAAGGCTTTACCGATGCCGTCGGTGGGGCCGGTGATGATGGCCCAGGAGCCGTAACGGCGGAGGTTTTTGCCGGGACGGAGGAAGTAGATGTAGAGAGATGTGAGGAGGGAGAAGGTGAACTTGAGGATTTGGAGTGAGCCGAGGGCGAAGAGGACGAGGAGCCAAGAGGGCTGGGATTTGAAGTAAGTGCAGATCTCCATGAGATGGGGTTTGGATCAATTTTTTCTTGGTTCGGAGATTTAAAGAGGGGAAGGGGAGAGAATTGAAGAGGGAGGTGGATGGAAGTAGATGAGCAGAAAACCACCAGACTTAACTACCTCTCTCTCTTCTGTTCTGTCTAAAGCTTTTTTAATTTTATTTTGTGACGTCTTCCTCACATTTTATCATGTGAATATGAAACTTGGCACCTCCGATGTTGATACTTTCGTATTTTCACAAATGTTAGACATATGTAATAAGGTTTGGCAAATTAGCCAAAACCGAAAAAACAAACTGCACTGATGTTTATAAATATCCGAACGAGCCACGTTTTCATATTGATTTTTTTGGATTTTTGGTTTTAAACTTTTAATGTACAAAGACAGTAAAAAAATTACAAAAAAACAGAAAATAAAATCCAAAATCTCTAAAAATACTGCCCCAAAATATAACCCAATGGACTGGATACAAAAGTGGTCTTGAAATCACCGAAAAAAACCGCCGCCTTACACATGACTGAAAAAATCACTCGATGGCACCACAACTAAATGAGAACTAGGTACAGTACTTTTCCCTCATGGACTGAGTATGTCATAGCCATTTCCAGCCGCTTCAACGAGCTTTACGACGACTTTTTAGCTGAATTGATAGGTCTGAAACAAGGTACAAATCCATTCTTAAATACTTAGACAAGTTCGAAACTGCTAGGATGAGGATCATTCTGCCAGAAGCCCACGCTCTTAGCATCTTCCTCGCCAACGTGAACCCTCACCTATCACTCAACACAAGGCAGTTTGAGGTTACAACCATAGCTAGTGCTGCTAAGATCGTTATACTCCATGAGTCATCTCTTTCACACACGCCTGCTAGAGTGCATCAAGCTCCCTCCAATCCCTCCCAATACCAACGATCTTACCCCAAGAACTCCAGTTCAGCTCCTCTGTTGCAAAACAATGAAGCTGCAACAGTTACTAAACAAGGATTCATCCCACGCAACACATTGGATAAAGCTTCTCGCAACATTCCATTTCCTAGTTGTGTTACTAAAATGTTATATTTGAGACATTAATTTATCCGAAGGATGATGAAAGGCAAAAAAAAAGTATACAAGATTACCATTATTGAATATCAGAAGCTTCCTTTTTCTTACCACTGACTAGATGATAGTTGAAGTAAAAGAAGTTTCTGATATTCCAAAAAATAAGTTTCTGATATTGAATTCGTTTATATGTATTAACACTAGTCCTTAGACATTAAAGCACCAGTGGTCTAGTGGTAGAATAGTACCCTGCCACGGTACAGACCCGGGTTCGATTCCCGGCTGGTGCATTTCTGAGCTATGAAGAAAAGGGCTTGGCGTTGGTTGGGTCCATCGTATATTCTGTTTATCAGATTAATAAATAGCCACCATCTGAGCTCTAATTTTTTTTGCTTTCCGTTTTTCTCACTTTTCATGAAAAAGATTAGTTTAAAGGTCAACCTTTTCCTTGTAGAGATCATTTCGTACTTGGTCGAGCATTACAACTTACAAGTCGTGACTGTGGTTCTCTCGTAGAACTTGGAACATTTTATTGTGGCCTCCTCTTAAACATACATGTCGCTATGGCAGTTTGGCTTTTGTTGAATTGAGTGTGTAATAGTTGTTGAATACTCACCATTGTGACTCTGGTGAGGCCTTGTCCAGCAAATATATTCGAATTGACACCTATAAAATCATCTCCAACAAAAAGAGTTCAATTAGTGGGCAAACGACACAATAAAAAAAGTATGGAACGACGGATACAAACTTATCAACATGATGGTCATATGATGCGTTGTATCAGGTTGGTCTATCAATGGGAGCTGTTACTGCAATCAGGGGTGCGAAGAAACTAGAAAATGCTGTAAACTTATAGCAGTAAGTCCATTCCTTTAATTTATGTGTTATTTCATGGAAACGAAAAAGGCGATCCAAGAGCCGTTTTGAATTAAATAAATCTCTGAATTGCTTTAGAAAAACAACAGAAAATGGGTTTTAAGAAAAGGTGTTTTAAATTTGATCCAATACTAAACCTCAAAGAACCATAACTAAAGTCACTTAGCTAGCTAGCTTCATTTTTTCTTGTGATACAAGAGAATCTACGAAGCCAATAAAGAATGATTATGCAATTGAATCTTGACTTATGACTCAATGGATCCATACATTCGGTTTACACGTTGTTGTCCCAAGATTTGAAGACCAGCCATAATTGCTATTGAAGAGTTTTATATTCTTTTAGTGTATAGATTGTAAGTACTAAACCGAACCACCTATGATTTTTAGGGACAAATAAAATGGCCGAGAACATTTAACTCTATTTTAAAGTCTTTAATCTATGTGTCTTGAACTTAGCAAAAAAAAAAAAAAAAAGACTAGCCTTCGCTGCTAAACGTGTCTTATGCGGTCGATTTCAACTCATATGTCTTTAAACTCTTGCCGACCAAAACAAACAAAAACTCTTTGGCCTCGGGTTCACAAACCTTTGTCTTTAAACTCTTAGTTTTGTTGCTGTAAATTGGGCTAGCCCACGTCCATTAACCCATATCCATTTGTCCATTTATTGTTCGTGGACACAGAGTGACCATGACCGTAAGGACCATGTCCATTAAGGACCAAACCCAATAACACCCATGTTTACATGGGTATCCATGAGGTCCATTATGGACCATATAAAAAAATATGGTTTCAAAGAAAAATAAGATTCTACGAGAAATTTTATTTTTTACGGTTTCGGCGGAAAATTTGTTTTGTAGTTTTGGCGAAAAATTCACTTTTTTTTTTATTTTGGTGGGAAATTCGGTTTTAGCGGAAAAACTCTATTTTATGGTTTTGGCGGGAAAACTCGATTTTACAGTTTTGACGGAAAAACTTGATTTTACAGTTTTGGCAGAAAAACTTGATTTCACGGTTTTGGTGGGAAAGCTTGATTTTACGGTTTCAGCGAAAAAAACTTGATTTTACGGTTTTGGCGGGAAAACTTGATTTTATGGTTTTAGCGGAAAAACTTGATATTACGGTTTTGGCGGGAAAACTTGATTTTACGGTTTTGGCGGGAAAACTCGATTTTACGGTTTTGGCGGAAAAACTCATTTTTGCGATTTTGACGAAAAATTCGATTTTGTAATTTTGGCGGAAAAACTCGATTTTACGGTTTTGACAGAAAAATTCTATTTTACGGTTTTGGCGGAAAAACTCGATTTTGCAATTTTGGTGAGAAGACTTAAATTTTAGAAACCTCAAACCCTATCTTTTTGTGACCATTGGACCGACCGTGTCCATATAGTCCAAATCCACTAACACTCATTGTCCATTGGTCTTGTGATTCTTGTCCATTTGTAATCCGTATGGACAAATAGTTATCACCAAAATAAATCCATTTATATTTGGACATGGGTAACCAATGGTCAGCCCACCAATTTTACAGCTATAGTTCTGCCTTCCGAAACACTAATTTCTCAAAAGTTTATTGCTGTTAAACTTCTTTGTATTACTTTGGTAAACCTTTGAAAATGATGATATCTCATTACCTCTTAGAGCAAACTTTTTGTCACTTCTTTACTTTGTGTAACTAATAAACTTTTTTTTTCTTTGGCTCTTGTGATGTCTGGAATTCCCATCTTGGATCTCATGTAAAATTATGGACTAATGTTTGATCTATCTCGAATTGCATTAAGTAATCCTTCACTAGTTTTTCTAAGTGATGGAAATAATATGTAGTTTTTTTTTTTTTCATTTCACAAATCGGAATTCATTAACCAGAAATAGACTTTTCTGGTTTATCCTCTAATCCAAACAACCCAAGCCAAACCGGTAAAGATGTAACTGTTAGTATAAGTTTTAGGTGTGTTTTAGAAATGTAGTGATAATCAAAAGGTTATCTATATAGAAGAGAACGTAATGAAATTGAGTTATATATCCCCTTTTAGCTAATTTCTCAAATTTTCGATGGCCTTAGATGTAATTATTTATAAATATTGTCTGATTAATAATATAAAGAGCTGTTTTCAAACTTGAATTAAAGGTTCTTCAAGAAGTTGTGTGTGTGACACTCTCACTTTAACGAAAGCAAGTAGCCAAAGCAGAAAAGGTGAAACTGATGCCTTTAATTTCCGGAATGAAGAAAAAGAAAAAGCTAATCCGAATATTATTATTAAATGAAAAGAAGACAAATTCTCTGTGACCATTGTTACACTAATAAAGCAAAACACACAAAGTTAGACTCTTTGCTCACTGTTTTCTCTTCACACGCTTTCCTCCCTTCTCTCGTGACTCTCAAAAGCAAAAAAAAGAAAACATTTGTTATATATTTTTGTTTAGATTCTTAGAAATCTAAGAGCATCGATGTTCCTGTGATCTTTCAATGGGTCTTTGCTCAGCTCAACTTGCTGTAACATGCTTTTTCATAGTACTAGTAGTTCCTCATGTTCTGTCTCAACTTGCAGGTTCACTCTTTGCTCATAATCTGTTTGCTAAAATGCTTCAAAGAGTTTTTCTTTCTTCTTTTTTCTTGATGTTTTTGATGTGCAATGACAAAGCTTCTATCTTTATAACAAGGGTTACCTCAATTATGTAGTTTTGATGAAAGATTATATTTTTTGCAGAGTTTATAAGTATAGATTGTGGTGGCTCAAGTAACTACACGGACTCCAGAACTGGGCTGGGATGGGTTTCAGATTCAGAGATCATCACACACGGAAAGCCAGTAACTTTGGCCAGTACCAATTCGAGCTCGATGCAATACAGTAGGAGAAGAGATTTCCCAACTGATAACAAGAAGTATTGTTACAGGCTCAGCACCAAAGAGAGGAGGAGATACATTGTCAGGACAACGTTTCTCTACGGTAGCTTGGGTAGTGAAGAAGCCTACCCAAAGTTTCAACTCTACTTGGATGCAACTAGATGGGCTACAGTGAGTGTTACGGAGGTTTCAAGGGTTTATGTTGAGGAGTTGATAGTGAGGGCAACTTCAAGTTATGTGGATGTGTGTGTGTGCTGTGCTATCACTGGCTCTCCTTTCATGTCCACTCTCGAGCTTCGACCGTTGAACCTTTCCATGTATGCCACTGATTACGAGGATAATTTCTTCTTGAAGGTTGCTGCTAGAGTCAATTTTGGTGCTCCAAGCATGGATTCCTTGAGGTAAAACCCTATTACATATCTTCTTTTACAAGCATTTGAAAAATGCTGAAAGAGTTTCTCTTTTAGGTACCCAGATGATCCATATGACAGAATCTGGGAGTCAGATGTGAATAGACGGCCAAACTATCTTGTTGGTGTAGCTCCTGGAACGATTAGAATCAATACATCAAAGCCTGTAAATACGTTGACCAGAGAGTATCCTCCTATGAAAGTCATGCAAACAGCAGTGGTTGGCACTCAAGGAATGATCAGCTATAGATTAAACCTGGAAGACTTCCCGGCCAATGCTCGGGCATATGCTTACTTTGCTGAAATTGAAGACCTTGGTGCTAATGAAACCCGGAAGTTTCAGTTGGTGCAACCGTACTTCCCTGGTTATAGTAATGCAGTGGTGAATATTGCTGAGAATGCCAATGGTAGCTACACTCTCTATGAACCTAGCTACATGAATGTGACTTTTGATTTTGTTTTGTCATTCTCATTCGGGAAGACAAAGGATTCTACACGAGGGCCACTCCTAAATGCGATTGAAATTAGCAAGTATCTACAGATATCTTTGAAAACTGATAAGAATGATGGTAAGTACTAGAGGCTGCTGCCCTGTAAATTTTATATCTATATTGTTTGCCCATTTACAATGATGCTGAAAACATGCAAGTCAAAATTTGTTGAAAGAGGTTACAGAAGTATTTATATTACTGCAGTGTCTGTTCTCGATGCAATTCGTTCGATGTCTCCTGATAGCGATTGGGCCAATGAAGGAGGAGACCCTTGTATTCCAGTTCTTTGGTCGTGGGTAAGCTGTAGCTCAACCTCACCACCTAGAGTCACGAAAATGTAAGATCTATAAAACAGTTTTACATTGGAGACAAGTTTGTGAAATTTTATTCTTGAGATGATGCATATTGACCCCAATGATGCATCTTACAACAGTGCTCTATCAAGAAAAAATATAAGGGGTGAGATTCTGCCTGAGATCAATCATATGGAGGCATTGACAGAGTTGTGAGTGGTTTGCTGCATTAAACGATATCGTCTTGGATTAGTCTCTCTTTGGCTCTTTGTTATTCTTTAGCTAAGTAAACTTGTTCTTTTCTAGGCGGCTTGATGGTAATGGTCTGACTGGAACCCTTCCGGACCTGAGCAAACTTGTCAACCTGAAAATCATGTAAGCTTGCCAATCTTGACCAATTTTTTTTCTTGTAGTTGAAGATAATCGAATACCAGAAAGTTTTACTTTGCTTTTGTCTCTTCTACAGGCATCTAGAAAACAACCAACTTAGTGGATCACTCCCAGCATACCTTGGCCATCTACCAAACCTACAAGAATTGTAAGTAATCACAAATTTGGTTGCTTTAGCGGTTGACTTATACTGATACTCTGGCTACAATCTGGCAGGTTTATTGACAATAACTCTTTCAGAGGAACGATTCCTTCAGCATTGCTAAAGGGGAAAGTTATGTTCAAGTAAGTATGCTACAAGTTGATTTGTCGAACACAAAAGTTACCCTTTTGTCAACAGATTGATTTCAACACGACCGTTGGAACTTTATAGTGTATATATGCAGGAAGATATAAGCATACCGAAGTTTTAAAGTTTTCCATTTTGTTGATAGAGATTCCTCTTGAAGTGCTATAACAACGTGTTTCTCCAGGTATAGTAATAATCCTGAGCTTCAGAACGAGGGACAGCAAAAGCACTATTGGCTGATACTAGGGATATCAATAGCAGCTGTTGCAATTCTATTGCTGGTAGCTGGAGGAGGTCTTCTTTTACTCTGTGTTCTCCGGAAGAAGAAAAGTAATGATAAAGGTATATATATAGGTCTTGATTGTTATCAGGTATCCTCGAAGTGGAGGGTTGTCTTACTCATGTTTTCTTTCAGATCATTCCACGGGGACTAAGAAAAAAGGTTTGGCAGCTTATTCAGCTGTGAGGGGCGGACACTTATTAGATGAAGGTGTAGCATATTTCATATCGCTTCCTATCCTCGAAGAGGCCACTGATAATTTTTCCAAGAGAGTTGGGAAAGGAAGTTTTGGGTCTGTGTACTATGGTAGGATGAAAGACGGGAAAGAAGTTGCAGTCAAGATAACTGCAGATCCTTCTAGCCATTTGAACAGACAATTTGTCACTGAGGTATAAACTGTTTCGCAGCTATCAACTTAAGTAGACGATTTAACTGAGACAAACCGTGCAGGTTGCTCTATTATCAAGAATTCACCACAGGAACTTGGTGCCTTTGATTGGATACTGTGAAGAAGCAGACCGGCGTCTATTGGTTTATGAGTATATGCACAATGGAACCTTGGGAGATCACTTACACGGTATATATTTCTTCCTCCTAAGCTTGGATTTTCATTCTGTTGATGACTCATGAAATCAATCCCTGACAGGTACAAGCGACTACAAGCCATTAGACTGGCCAACTCGGCTACAAATTGCACAAGATGCTGCCAAAGGTTTGGAGTGAAATTTCAAGATTATAACATTTTGTGTGGCTATTTGAATCCATTGGACAGACAAAACTTCAGATTCTTACAGGTCTTGAATACTTGCATACGGGCTGCAATCCTAGCATCATTCATAGAGATGTGAAATCAAGCAATATTCTCCTGGACATTAACATGAGAGCCAAAGTGTCAGACTTTGGACTCTCGAGGCAGACAGAGGAAGACTTGACTCATGTATCTAGCGTTGCAAAAGGGACCGTTGGTTACCTTGATCCAGAGTAAAGCCACCAACACAACCTCACTATTTTTCTGAACTCTGACTGATACTGCATTGTTGTGACAGGTACTATGCTAGTCAGCAGCTGACTGAGAAGAGCGATGTCTACAGTTTCGGAGTTGTTCTCTTTGAATTACTCTCTGGAAAGAAACCAGTCTCAGCTGAAGATTTTGGCCCTGAACTTAATATAGTTCACTGGGTAAACACCTCTACATTCTTCTTTCCATTCACAACTTCAACAACGTGCAAGATTCACAAACCACAAATCTTTTCTTTGTTTCTAAACAGGCAAGATCACTGATCCGTAAAGGAGACGTGTACGGGATCATAGATCCATGTATATTAGGCAACGTGAAGATCGAGTCAATCTGGAGAGTAGCAGAGGTGGCGAACCAATGCGTTGAGCAGCGTGGACACAACAGGCCAAGGATGCAGGAAGTGATAGTGGCAATACAAGAAGCGGTCAGGATCGAGAGAGGAAACGAGAACGGGCTCAAGTCACCGAGTTCGAGCAGCTCAAAGGCGCAAGCATCTCGTAAGACGTTGCTCACTAGCTTCCTCGAGATAGAGAGTCCTGACATCTCAAGAAACAGCTTAGCTCCAGCTGCTAGGTGATGAGAGTCAGTCCCTCCTCTTGAGGGCTCAAGCACTCATCTTTTTGTACACTTTACTTTGTCGGAGTTACTATCTTCATATATATGAATGTGTGTGTGTATGTAATGTAATGTAGTGTGTATTTTTAATGTATCGACACACTTTCTTACATTAGCTCTACTACATATGATGAAAAGTAGTCTTTTAGAGTTGAGCGTCTTGGGTTTTTGGATTCGGTTACATAATATTTTAGGTTTTGATACATTTTGTAATTCTATATTAGATCAATAATGTTTTATTTTGGATTAAGATAATAATATTTCGGACTTAGATATTTATATTTATAGAAAAAATTTCTAGGATGACATTAGAAAGTTTTTATTATAAATATAGTATATAAAAGTCAAATAACCAAAATATTTTATTAACGATATAAATATATACTTGTATTCATAAAGTTAACTAATCTATAGATTCTATATCTACATTTGAATTTTACAGATAGAGTTTTGAAGGTGAAGTTTATGATTAAAAAAATAAATTAAAAATTTAAAATAATTCTTGTAAAATAGTTTTAAAAATAATTTTCGGTTTTTAAAATAAAATTTCAAATTTCTTTTTGAAAAAGATATGAAAAGAATTAAAAAAATTTGAATTGAAAAATGTATTATTCAAAAAAATATTTTATGATTATTTTTATTATTTATTTAAATAATTATTTATATTATATGTCTATAAAGTTATGACAAAATGTTTTTTTTAATCTTTTTAATGAAACCTCTTTTAGTAATTTTCTTCCATATGTGTTTTTTTTATTTGAAATATTTAAAATATCTAAATTATCGAAAATAAATTATCTGAATATTATTTTATCTAAAATATTTTTATTTATCTAAATACTTGATATTTAATTTTGAAAACTAAAAAGTCTGATTTTTTATTTGATTATCGAAAAAAGGACTGCACCTGAACTGAATTGAAACCAAAATTTTAATTGATGCTATTATTAACTTTGTTACCTAAATCAAATCATAAATTAAAATAACCAAAAAAAAATTCAATTTCATAAATAACCAAATAATTCTTATATCTTTAGAATCAAAAAACTAAAAACCAAAAAATTATATTAGAAGTGAACCTAAAACTGAACGTTCAGGGATCAAATTCTTACAATATTCATAACTTAAAATACCATTTTACAATAGATCGGATACTGTATGGGTTGGGTTGGGTTAGGAGGTTGGGCTTGAAAGACAAATGGCGAGACGTACCTTTTTTTTTTTGGAATTATGTAATCCACACTGAACTTGTGGATGTGAATCGCATACGTAGAAGAAGCAGAAACACTTGAGGATAATGGTTGCTGTTTCAATCCCTTCCTCCAGAAACTAGAGAAAACCAAAGTTCCTTTCCTCTTCCCCCTTTCTCATTTATACCTCTCTCTCTCTCTCGCAAAGAAGAAGAAGCAGAGAGTTGCAATGGCTTCAACCTCCTTACGCTCTTCACTCTTCTTCGGATCCAACATCATAATCTCCTCCCCCACTCCCAAAACCACAAAACCCTCTTTCCCCTTCTCCTTCAGAACCCACCACATCACTCGATCATCTCTCAAGATCGATGACGACAAACCCTTAAAGTCACTACCTTCACGAGCAGCCTTAGCAGCTATCCTCTTCTCATCTCTCTCTTCCTCCCCAAAGGCCTTAGCTTTAGTAGACGAACCGGCTCTCACCACCCAACCCATCGTCATTGAAGCTCAAGCCGTTAACCCCTCTCTATCTCCCTTCAATCAAAACCAGGTCATAACCGCGCCTAACCCGAAAGCCCAATCATCATCATCGGATCTCCCCGACGGGTCTCAGTGGCGTTACAGCGAGTTTCTCAACGCGGTGAAGAAAGGTAAAGTGGAGAGAGTCAGATTCAGCAAAGACGGCTCTGTTCTCCAGCTCACCGCCGTCGATAACCGCCGCGCCTCCGTCGTGGTCCCCAACGATCCCGATCTTATAGATATCTTGGCGATGAACGGAGTTGATATCTCTGTCTCCGAGGGAGAGTCTGGTAACGACTTGTTCACGATCATCGGGAACTTGATTTTTCCGATCTTGGCGTTCGGTGGACTCTTCTTGCTGTTTAGGAGAGCTGGAGGTGGGCCTGGTGGGCCTGGAGGTTTAGGTGGGCCGATGGATTTCGGACGGTCTAAGTCTAAGTTCCAGGAAGTGCCGGAGACTGGTGTTTCGTTTGCTGATGTTGCTGGAGCCGACCAAGCTAAGCTTGAGTTACAGGAAGTTGTCGACTTTTTGAAGAATCCTGATAAGTACACTGCCTTGGGCGCTAAGATTCCTAAAGGGTGTTTGCTTGTTGGACCTCCTGGTACGGGGAAGACTCTCTTGGCTAGAGCGGTGGCTGGAGAAGCGGGAGTACCGTTCTTTTCATGCGCGGCTTCGGAGTTTGTGGAGCTTTTTGTTGGTGTGGGTGCGTCTAGAGTTAGGGATTTGTTTGAGAAGGCTAAAGGGAAGGCGCCTTGTATTGTTTTCATTGATGAGATTGATGCTGTGGGAAGGCAGAGAGGAGCTGGGATGGGAGGAGGGAATGATGAGAGGGAGCAGACGATTAATCAGTTGTTGACTGAGATGGATGGGTTTTCTGGTAACTCTGGTGTGATTGTTTTGGCGGCTACGAATAGACCGGATGTTCTTGATTCTGCGTTGTTGAGGCCTGGAAGGTTTGATAGGCAGGTCACTGTGGATAGGCCTGATGTTGCTGGCAGAGTCAAGATTCTTCAGGTTTGTAAAAAAAGCTTTGTGGTGGTTGTATCTGTGAATGATTCTTAAGAGTTTGGTTTTTCATTGTAGGTTCATTCTAGAGGGAAGGCAATTGGTAAAGATGTGGACTTTGATAAGGTTGCAAGGAGGACTCCGGGTTTCACTGGTGCTGACTTACAGAATCTGATGAATGAAGCTGCCATTCTTGCAGCCAGGCGTGAGCTTAAGGAGATAAGCAAAGACGAAATCTCTGATGCTCTTGAGAGGATCATTGCTGGACCTGAGAAGAAGAATGCTGTTGTCTCTGATGAGAAGAAGAGACTTGTTGCATACCATGGTTAGCATTATTTTTTTCTATTATGTTGTTTGAGACCAGCTTGGGTTCTGAGTGAATTTTTTGAATTGGCAGAGGCTGGTCATGCTCTAGTTGGTGCTCTTATGCCAGAGTATGATCCGGTTGCTAAGATTTCCATCATTCCTCGTGGCCAAGCTGGTGGGCTTACCTTTTTTGCCCCGAGTGAAGAAAGACTCGAGTCTGGATTGTACAGTAGAAGCTACCTCGAGAATCAAATGGCTGTTGCACTTGGTGGAAGGTTAGTTAGTTAGTAATGGCCTCGAACTTGCAAATGGTTTGATTGTGTTTAAAAAAAGAACCATCTCTCTCTCTTTTGTCTCAGGGTTGCGGAAGAGGTGATCTTTGGGGATGACAATGTGACGACTGGAGCATCAAATGATTTCATGCAGGTGTCTCGTGTGGCACGTCAAATGATAGAGAGGTTTGGGTTCAGCAAAAAGATTGGACAAGTTGCCGTTGGTGGCCCTGGTGGAAATCCCTTCATGGGTCAACAAGTATATTTTGCTAAACGAACTTTGCTTTCTCGGTTTCATCATTACCGTTTGTTACTTATCTCCATGAAATGTCTTTTTCTTTGTTTGCAGATGTCTTCACAGAAAGACTACTCAATGGCAACTGCTGATATAGTAGATGCTGAGGTGAGAGAGCTGGTGGAGAAGGCGTACAAGAGAGCCACAGACATCATAACAACTCATATTGATATCCTGCACAAGCTTGCGCAACTCCTGATCGAGAAAGAAACTGTTGATGGAGAAGAGTTCATGAGTCTCTTTATTGACGGCCAAGCTGAGTTGTATGTTTCTTAAATTCATCAAATACCATTAGCTATTAATGTATACACTAGACCATTACCCATTGCGTATATATTTTCTTTTGTAAAATACTCTGTTTCTACTTGGACTTCATCCATATGAGCCATCATACTCAGTAAGCTTAGACACTATTATGTTTTGTTGGCAATTGCAACTTCATATAGATGCACCTATTTTATCTTCTTTAGTTCATATTCATATGCCTCCATGGCAAGGGGACATCCATAAAGCGCTTGCCATGGTCTGCTTTTAAGTTAGATGTGCCATAAGCGCACCAAGGTCACACGTTATAGTTTTTTGGTGGTTGAGGTAGTCTATTGATATCTTGTATCTCTTCTCCTCCTTCCCCATCGAGACAGCTAAGCAGTATTTAGGAACAACAGCTGTTACATCTGTGTAGGATAGTGTCCACATCCGAAACTTGTTGCTCTTTACTTCCACTTTCAGTTTTGTTGAGGTTGTTTCTGTCTTCTTCGTTGTCAAACTTGTTGCTTGTTTTGATGCATGAGCTATCCATTTCTTGAGGATCTGTTGAAGCTTTACAATGTACGAGTTCTCTGATTTTGTTTGACTTCTCGGCTTCCATAGTGGAAACAGAAGAACAAATCTGTGTTTGATTGTCTCTGTGTTGTGTAATCATGGATACATGGTCTTATATTACAATGATCTTATTAGCCCTTGACACATTTATCTGGAACCGAACCGAAAAAACGAGCTTTAGTTCGAGTTTGGATTCTATCAATTATACTAATGGATCCTATATTTCTAGAATTGGAACCGGAACCGAACCAAACTAGAACCGAACCAAGAACTGAAATTACTTTGGAAATAAGCTGGTTTTTAATTTTGTTATCCGAACTGAAAATTAAAATAACCGAACTGAAAATTAAAATATCCAAACTGAAAATTTTAAATAGAGGAATGAATTCTAAACCTATAGAACCAAAAAAAATCTAAGAACCGAAAGAACCAAAATGGAATTGAACTTAACTGAATGCCTAGGGCTAATCATCATGTTGATGTTTGATCTTTAAGGCAAGTTCCTTAGTGCGCGGCGCAAGGCTCTGCCCTTTGCACATTTTAAAACTCAGATTGGTAGAGAATGCACTGAAGCAATATCTTAACAACATATAAACTGTTATACAGATGATTTGTGTTTATATACGTCTTCCAGCTACTCTTTAGTATACACACAAATTTCTTGTTCTTTTTTTCCAACACAAATACTTTGAAGTGTAATGCAATGTGTCTCAGTTTATGATCCTCTTGTCTTCCAAGATCTTGGCTTCTTTTAACATGGTAGCTGAGTCTTCGAGCATATTTAGCTTTGCAAGAGCCACGGCCTGAAGATAGAGCGCAGTGGGCCAGTTCGGATAGACGCACTGTGCTTGCATCGCATCTCTGAGTGCTGCATCTGACTGGTCGCAGAAGAGATGACACATACTTCTTCGTGCATGAACAGTTGGAGAGATCATGATCCCTGTTTCTATAAACTGCAAAAATTCAGAACAACCTTTCTTAGAATTCAGGTGAGTGTTCATGTTGTGTTTTATGTTTTGTTTCTTTTGGCCATGCCTGAGTATATTTTTCGATGGAAGATTGAAAATCTTTGTTACGAAAAGCTGAATCGCCTTGTTGTCTAGTGTTCCACACATCTTTTATCTGTTGAGACCATTGCTGAAAAGAGAGCTCACAAGTAACGTCGTCATTGTAATCTGCTGCCTCAAGAATCTGATGAAGAGCTGTGAGGTCCATACGGTGACAAGCATCGTAAAGTAGAGAACTCTCTGGTTCTTTTTCGGGGTTTTCGAGTTTCAATATTCCAAGCATTTCATAGGAAGGAACATCTAGTTTGTGTTGAAGTGTAGCAAGAACTGAGATGACATCTTTAATCTCCGGCCTGTCCTTTGGGTTATTCTCTAGGCATTTTGAAGCTAATTCAAACACAGTGGCTGCTTCTTCGTCTGGATAGTTTCCTTCCAAGTGTGAATCTATGAAGACAGGTAAGTTTTGCTTTTGAATTGTGTCAACCGCCTGAAAATAGAAGAAGACATGTCAACAATGTTACAAACATATACAACCAAACCAAAGTAGCTAGAGAAGTAGGTCACTCACGTGACTTGGAGGGACATGTTTACCACTAACAAGATCCAAAAGAAACGTCCCAAAGCTGAAGACAACACTCTCTGGAATTAACGTACCTAACGTGTATTATATATACATCATTTGCCACAAAGAAGGTATACAAAACTGATAATGTTTTAAATAAACAAATACTTAGTGTAAGACATAAAACGTTACCATCTCTAAGATATTCCGGCGGTGTATAAGCAAGATTCGTGCTGAAGTTTTTACCATCTTTGCTATTTTTCATCCATCCAAAACATGAAAGCCGAGGATTCCCATTCTGACTGACATAAAACTCTTAGCAGCTTTTCTTAACCAAAACCATTTTAAGCATGTGCAAATGGTGTTACCTCATCAAAGAGAACCCGGTAAGCATTGAGATCATGGTACAGATTGCGTCCACTCTGCCTACAATATTCTAAAGCTTCAGCTACATAAAGTGCAACTCTCAATCGCATAGCCCACTCCATGGTCTGTTTCTCCCCTGTAACTCGAGCAAGAAACGCAAAGAATACTTGTCAACAAAGTAAAGACATTTGGATATAAAACAGTGAAGAAAGTAAGTATTAGGATATTCATACAATGAAACAGATGTTTGGTGAGGGTATCATTAGGCATGTACTCTGAAACAAGTAATCTTTCATCTCCGTCACAACAATAACCTATCAAATTCACCAGTCTCGTATGCCTCATTTTCCCGATAGCCTGAGCTTCTGCCTGCATAAAAGAACAATTGGTACGTATAACGTTTTAAATAAAACATTTTAGTCTTGACCCTAAATGCAACCTAAGGGCATAGATTAATGCATGTCTCTTAAAGAGGATCTCTTAAGGAAAATAAGAGACAGTGTCTTAGTTTTTAAACAGAAAAAGCTAAAAAAAATCTCTAAAATAAGAAATTAAAAGACGTTTCTTAGCTTTTTCTAATTAAAAGCTAAGAGACTTCTTTTATTTTTCATTTTTCAAAGACCTTCCCTAAAAAACCTGCAATAATTATTGAAAACTCGTTCCTTGACACTGATCTACAAAATCTAATTCTCTATCTACACGCATGGCCGATTAATGGCATAACCGGATAAAACATTTTGTTTTGTCCTCCAAATTTAAAAAAGTTATTATATATAAATATAGTTATAACCTCTAAATTATATAAAAAATATTAAAATAAACCTAAGAAGTGTTTATGAACCCTAAATTTCAGACCAAGTTCTCCTTACATCAACACATCCAGGGCCGAATCTGGGAGCAAACGCATGAAATATTAAATTTGACTATCAAAATTTTTGGAGATATTTTATATAGAGATAAACCTCTAAATTATGAAAAAATATTAAAGTTCTTTAAAAGAAATTTATAACCCCTCAAAATCTAGATTCCGTTCTGAACAAACCATTAGGGCACAGTTGTTGTTAATTGGTTCACAAACAAATACTCCCTCCGTTTCGCAAAGCGTGTCATTTTGAGGTTTTATTTTTGTTACATAAAAAGTGTCTTTTTCTATTTTCAATGTAAAATTTATGAATTTTATTTTTTAATTTTATTTTTTATTGGTTGAAATAGTGTTAGGTGTATAGGAAATGATGTTTTATATAGAAAATATGTAAAATTAAATGTTTCCTTAATCCGTGTGCAGAAACTTAAAATGACACTTATTATATTATGAAAGTAAATAATATTTCAAACACATACAGCGAATTGTTTGGGGTCGGGCCATGTTGATTTGGAGAATTTTTTAACGGCGATTTGACGCATGTCGTCTTTAAGACAGCCTTGGTAAACAACATTGGGTGCTTGGTCGGAACAAACCGATACGACAGCGTTTACGCTGAAATTATTCGTGGCTTCACGAAGATCCGCTGCGGAGAACTCGGAGAAGTCCGGAACGGTGGAGAAATGCCATCCCCTGCCGTTACCTACGGCGTCATTATTGACACGGTGACGGTTGTTCCTATTACTACGTTTGCCGCCACGACGGACGACGGAAACATCGCCGGAGTTTTTTTTGACACGCAATGACGACGGTTTGAGGAAAGATGATTGGCAGCATCCCATGACCCGAGGCGAGTCGACTCGTTAAAAACTCGTTCCTCAGACCATTAAAGGTTTCCTTACGTATTAGTTTTGTTTTTTTCCTTTGGCTTTCTCTGCAACTTCCAGAATTGTCGATATCTTGGAGAGAATCGTTGGTTTCAAACAATAAAAGGGTCTTTTCGTCTTTTTTTCTTCTAACTGAACAGATTCATTTCCTATTTTCTCGCGCAATGTTTTAGGTTTTAATTTGTTTTTAAAGGCAGAAATTATTTTGTTTATAGATGATTTGATTATCCCACGTTTTTCCTGCCAGACAAGAAAACAGTTAATCACCATTGTTCGAAGCCCATTAAAAACGACATTGTTTGATTTGCCAGCTTACAAAATATGGAAAATATGAAAAAAAAAAATTCTTTCAAAAAAAGAATAATGAAAAATTACTAAGTATCTATCAAAATTGAGAAAAAAAAAATCTAAATGTCTATGTTGTTGAAAACGTGTTGCTTTTCTTTTTTTAACCACTTTAATTTATTAATTAAATAGTTAAAAAGTTATACAAATACATATACAATACCAAAACTATATAGCAACAAATATCATAATGAAAATGAATAGAAAACATCAGTAAATTATATGAAATAAACTCTGATTTTTCTTCTGAGGTCTTCTTTATCAACAGAGTATCAACTCCATTGATATTCTTGCGAGCTTTAAATCTTCGTCGCATCATAAACACCAAATTCTCTTGTTGTATTACATTGACCTTATTCCAGATTAGAGCTATATATATTCGTCGGTTTAGAATCCAATGTATTGATTCAGCCGTGAAAACTAAAAACTGAAATAGCCAACTTTCAACGATTGTAAGAATATCGCCATACAACAAAGAGAAATCATCTTCTCTTCCGTAATATCGTTTTTTCCATAGTGATTTCCATGGTATCAACGATAATTCAGACTTATCTATATTTCGATACCAAATATATTGTATCGAAATATAGATTTTAAAAGATTCTTCATCTGTTTGTGAAGTTGATCTTTTACTCTTGATCTCATCATGTAACTTCTTCAACCAGTCTTGTGATTTTCCTGGATCCCAAATTCTTCGACCAATGCACCATTTACATCGATGGAAAAACAATGTTGCAAGAGACGTTACATCGCAATGGACTTTTTCCATCACGGATATGAAGCATGTTAGAGTAGAACCGCCGTAAAGTTGTCCCAAGCCAACAACATAATCAAATTCCAATAACCTGCTATGTACCGAACGATGATGTATTGACGTTGATGACATTTGAACTGATCCGGAATCATGAATACCCAGAATGTGATTGATGATCATCACTGTCAAACCAAGGTTTTTCATAACTTTGGTTACAAGAAAGAAAGAAAAAAGAACACATTGTATGTGTCTTTGGATAAGAGCCAAAACCATGACTGATAAGAACACCAGCAAGATCATCATAAAGATGTCTAGAGCGTATACACCAACAAGTTTTGCCTTGAACAGAGCAAAACTTCGAATAATTAAGTGGAGAAGACAATCGCCACTTCGATCGCCATAACCACCCTAAAACGGTTTTCGGTTGTGACTAAACGTGTTGCTTTTCATTTGCGTCTAATGTTAAAACCGATTTATTGAAATTCACTGCCCAAATAACATTTTAACACTAGATAACACATTAAATCATCATATAATCTTTAATTCATCATCATATAAAGATTATAATGATCACTGCCCAATAACATTTTAAGAGCACATTTTCGATAATTGGGGATATTAATTATTTGCATGTTCTGGTTCATCTTTATATAGAAGATATATATATGATAGTATAACTATATGGACTGCTTTATATATATATATATATATTTATATCCAAAGATTCTGATAAATATTACATTTTTCGTATTATGGTATAAGAGGTTTAGCTCTTAAACGTAATTTTTTACCTCAACACACCTAGCTGCCATGAGCTCTTCGAACACCAACAAAATTAGAAAATCCGAACATATGTTCTTATTATGGTAATTTTCTTACCTCAACACACCTAGCTCCCATGAGCTCTTCAAGATCAATATTTAGTATTATGGTATAAGAGGTTTAGCTTTATGATGAAATTTGGCTGCTACATATATATGCCAAACCAAGTCGTAATCATATTGAGCAACTCAAGGATCAACTAAGGAAAAACAGCAAAGGTAATAAATCCATTGTTGACTATCTTCAAGGCGTGATGTCTAGGCTTGACCAAATTGCAATCCTTGAAAAAACATATGATCATGATGATCAAGTAGAGATTACTCTTGCTGGTCTACCCAACAACTATAAGATAGTTGCAGATCAGATCGAAGGTAAAGATACTCCACCGAGTATCACTATAGTTCACAAGAGGTTACTCAACCATGAGGCCAAATTACTTGTGGCTAGAGATGTCCCTTCCATGATAATACTGATGTTTGTCAATCTTGTGCAACATCTTCAACAAGAGAATTACAATGTTTTCCAAAACAACAACAACAAGAGGTATAACAACACCTCTTGCAATAATGAAGGCAGCTATCAGTTTACACATGCTTCAAACCCACGTCCCTTCAAACCTTACTTGGGTAAATGTCAACTCTGTTATGCTCAAGGCTACAATACCAAGCGATCTTCACAGTTTCAAAGTCTCTAATGATAACTGGTGAGCCACACCAATGAAAGTCATTTTCGGCCATGTCAACCTCACACAAATGTTGTAATGAATTATCCTTTCAAGCTCGAGTTTATCCACTCTCTCAACCCTAACTCGTAACCTAGCATTACATAACATATTATGTGTAACAAATATTAGTAAGAATCTTGTCTCAGTATATTGACTATGTAATACTAAAGGAGTTTCAGCTGAATTCTTCTCGATATTTTTATGTGAAAGATATCAGCATGGAGATTCCATTACTCTTAAGGCAAAATTAAGAATGGGCTCTATAAATGGCATGTCTCACCTTGTCAAGCAAGGGACACATTTACCTCATCCAACTCAAAAATATCCCTTCTTTTGTGACATTCTCTGTTGGGCCACCCATTTCCATCTGTTTTAAACACTATTATTTCTCAGTTTTCATTATACTTCTTGAAAAAAGTTTTCTTCTTCTGAACGCATGATTAAAAAGCCATAGATAACCATTTCGAAACTCCTCTTTATTTCTTGTCGTTTACTTAAATACATCGTTACAGATGTTTGGTCCTCATCTATTGTTTGAAAATCCTAATAATTTATTGCGATAACATGGTTTATTTAAAATAAAATAAATTAATTAAAAGCTTTAGATAACTATAATAAAACAAAATAAATTTAAATAATTGATTTTAAATAAGATCAGAATATATAATAAATAAATAAAAACTATTTAGATATAATTAATTGTTTAATTTTAAACTATATATGATAAAATAAATATTAAAAATCAAATTCTAAAATTTTAATTAGTTACATTTATTTTTAATTATTTATTCAGATATCATAGCTTTTATAAAACAAAACAAACAAATTAAAAGATCTTTACCGCTACAATAAAAACTAGAACATAACCCAATTTAAATTATCTCAAAAATTATACTATATAATTTAGTAAGACAAAACGAAACTATGGCTAAAACATTATCTTTTTCAATACAAAGGAATATCTATTTAGAACAAAAATATGTTTCCCCTCCTCAAGTACGAAATCGCATCAAGTCATTTAATGATACGATACATTTTGTCAAAAAGTCATTTATAAACAAGGTTTAAACAGAAAATTCCAATTAAATGATATATGTAAAAATAGTTATAATACTTTAGATTCAAAAATTTCATTAGTTTTAAAATAATTTTTATTTGACCTAAAACCAGCATATAATACTCCCTCCATTAACTATTAAAAACCTGCACAGTTGCAAAAGTCAGCATCTTCCTTTAAGTAGTTAACAAAGAGCGTAATGTGTATTAAAAATAAAGAACGTAATGTGAAGATTTAATTCAGAATATGAATAATGTTGTTAAATGAAAAGCTGCAGAAAAAGGTAAGATCGAATGGAGTTTATGTGTGAATTAAAATATATATCAGTCTGATCATATTATGCGCACAATTCTTTTCTATATATTTTTAAGATGTTGACAAATGTATATCTAAAATATCACAAAATATGTTTTAGATAAACCACGAATTTAAATGAAAAAAAAAACATAGCAAACTCTCGATTAAAGCTTCGTAAAATTAGAGTTCAATTTTAGTTAAGTATTTAAATCATTTAATAATTATTTTTATTTTAAAATTTAGACAAAAATTTGTAGAATAATAAACATATCTTTGTTTTTGTTTCCATAAATTTTGATTATGTAATTTTATGTTTGATTTTGTAACTTAATAAAAATTATAGAAAGATTATCGAAACTTCGAAAATGTGGACATAAAAATACCAATAATTTTTTTTTCTATCCAATTTGGTTTATTAAATAGTTATTTTCTTTAACGAAAATAAAACCTTTAATAAGGTTTACCAAGATTTTTAGATATTTTTACTATTATATAGTAAAGTAAGTTATACATCATAATCAGGTATATGTACCAATCTATTATAAAGAATGAGAAAAGTTGAAGAAAGAATAAATTAGTGAAAATCAAATAACCTCAAGTATCGTAGGTGAAGGAATATTTTATACACACATTCATTATATTGTTTCTTATATTCATAATGTTTGTAGANTTTTTAGATATTTTTACTATTATATAGTAAAGTAAGTTATACATCATAATCAGGTATATGTACCAATCTATTATAAAGAATGAGAAAAGTTGAAGAAAGAATAAATTAGTGAAAATCAAATAACCTCAAGTATCGTAGGTGAAGGAATATTTTATACACACATTCATTATATTGTTTCTTATATTCATAATGTTTGTAGAACCCAAATATTTTAACAAAAATAATAGCATTAGAATAAATAAAAGGAGGGAGTTTCCGCCAGAAAGATAAGAAGGGCGAAATCATCTAAATCCTTCCAATTTGTTGGCCACCAATCATACACATACACCTTTTTCTTTTTGGAAATATTTATCGTGCAATAACTTACTTTGTTAGTGGGCATTTTCCATTTAGTTACTTTTTAGAATACTTATAATAATAATATAAATTTAGAATCATTTGAATATTAATATATTTTGTTTGAATGTATAGTCATTCTCTCCCCAACCTCTCAAAAGTTTCACCTTTTAGTCACTCTGTTTTTAAGCTGAAAATGACTTCAAAATATGTATGATCTTCTTAATTATATTTCTAAAGAGAACTCAAAGCCTGTAATGAGTAACAAAACATATACGAGTTGATCCCAAAAATTGGATATATATATGTTTTGTAGTTAGTATATTTAAGTGAATTGTTATTTTAAATGACTAGTGCTTGAAAACTTATTATAATATCTTATGTTTTAAAATCTATTTTGAATCCAAACTGAGTTAAACTTTATTTCCAATTATTTAGATACAAAATACAAAATTTATATAGATAAATATCTCAAAATAACAAAAGGTATCATATGCAACCACATGATTTTCTTTCGGCTGTATGTAATAAAAGTTCTTTTTTGAACAACGAAGTTTTGAGCTCTTTGGACAAATAAAAATCTAACGAAACGAAAATAAAAGATAGATACTCAATATTCATGAGAACTCCAAAAAGCTTTATTAGATAGGATTTCGAGTTGTTAACTCTAATGAGCTCATATGAGTCAGATTTGATCCAGCCTTTAGATAATGTAAAAAGATTAAGTTGTTAGAAGTGTCATCTTCACCGCTAGAGTTTCTGTAAAGAGGAAAGATAAGACAAACATACATCTCGTTTAACCTTGAATGGACTAATCAGGTTGATTAAAGTAGATGCTCCAACCAAACCCGCCATCAATAAAGAATGCATCAGAATGACATAGTCTAGTCCCTGGTGGCAGCAATGTCAGAGGGTCAAGCAGATCATGTGAGGGACTAGATGACCGACGTGGTACATGTGCCAATTTCCATTCTCTTGTGCGACAAACAGCCTTGACAATGACAGAACTATCAGATATACCTCAATTCTCAAACAACTACTGATTACGTGTGATCTATATATTCCATCATATTCAAGAGAATACATCAAAGATTATACTTGATGGGGGAAGGCAAACTAGAGTGGTAGCAGAGCCGGTGCAGATACTAAGCATTAGTAGTTGGTGCATCCGGACGAAATTAATATATCAATTCACCGGTCCTAAATTTTAAATAAGGCTCTTGTAGTTTAGAGGTAATGGCCCCAAAAACAGTTTTGAAATTGTGGGTTCAAGTCATTTTACATACAAATCATTTTATTTTTCTATAAACATAACTATCAATAGTCCATAATTTTGTTCGGGCTTCTAGTCTTCATATTTTTAGGACCGACACTAGTTGGAAGCCATGATGAGAGTCTGATGCATGAAGGTAAGGCTGAAGAAGTTTGGAAGTGAGGGGATAGGAGCTTGAGACCATATCTGTTGCACAAACGGGTATTCTAGAAAATGATGAGAAGCTGTCTCAACTGCTAATACTGGATTGTGTGTCAAACCTGCTCCACTTGACTCGTCAACCTACGGTTTGAATATTTTTTTTTGTTAGAAATTCAATTCATCGCAAAGAAACAAATTATAAGTATATATATATATATATAATCTCTGTTTTGTTCTCTTATCATCATTTTTGTTTTTTAAAAGTAATATAAACATATAGTTATAGTTATTTTTTATTTTTTTACTTTTATTATTATGTTTAAAATATCTTTATAAAAATGGTTTTTTCAAAAAAATCTTTTGAGATTTATTTGAGAATAAACCGTTTCAAACTGAAACCGACAAAATATATTAATTTATAAGATTTATTAATTTATTTAGTATTAATTTATAGAGATTCTAATATATATACATTATCCAAAATTTTGGAAGACGTATAGGTAAACTTTAATTGTGTATTTAATGGTGGATGTCCCAGTCTATTACGATGCGCTAACACACTCATTGGTTTCCAGTTATTAATTATTCTACTCTCCATAATTAGATAATTAAAGGCTCTTTTAATTAAGTACCATTATCAGACCATTTATAATGGGTGAATAAAGTACTGAGAAACTTCAATTAAAGGAACGATTAACGTTCATTGGCAGTGGTCTGATGCTTATACCACCCAATAATTAGAGGGCTAAAGCATTAAGCATTTGATTTACATGCACATAATTGATGATTAGTGTTGCAACTCAGCGCGTAGATGACACGAGTCAGCATGATGGAGACATTCGGCAAATTAAAGAGTTTACAATTTGACCACAAAGTGTGAAAATGTCGGCAGGTGATTGGAGAAATGACACTACCAACCATTTCTTTTGGAGGTGTGTGGGTCTAATCCAACCTTAGTGTATCTTTTGTGGTGCATTATTATAACTATTCTATATATTTATATTCAATTAATTAATTGCGACGAATATATGCACAAACACAAACTCATGTTATGTTTATCTTAAGTAGATGTGCCAACAATAATAATACGTACCAAAAACGTACGTCTTCTACGTTTTATGAAATCCATATAGTTCGTTAATCGTTATAGGCCCACTGCATCATCGCAGTAACTGTTTTCCCTGTGATTAGTGAATCAGGAAAATTAGTGTACAAATAATTATAAATTAAATAATATTATGTTAAACTGTATACACCCACTAAAACAATGTTAATTGGGTCTAGTGGCGTCAACAGAGTCTTTCCTCCGGAGAGAAATCATGTATCTTTGGGTGTAATGCCGCTTGGGAAGAAGAATTACATTTACTGATTTACATTGTTCTGACCCATGATCCATGAAGACCTATGGTCTCGCATACAATATTCTTTGTAAATTGATGATGTATAAACATGTAAAAATTTTATAAGAAATCTATTTTTTTTGGTAAAAAAAGAAAGCTAAATTTAATAGGTCCAGAGACTTTAAAATATAATATTCTTTCTGTTTTCATATATAAGATGTTTTTAAAAAAATACTCCTTCCGTTTTATTTTACTTGTCGTTCTAGGTTTATGCACATATATTAAGAAAATATTAATTTTGTATATTTTTAAAATAAAAACACAATTACTTATACACCTAACCATATTTCAACCAATAGAAAATAAAATATAGAATCTTATTAATAAATTTTGCATTGAAACTCTAAAACAACAATTATTTTGAAACAATTTTTTTTCATACAACGTTAATTAAATCGAAACGGGGGGAGTATGTTTTAACATCTAAGATATTTCATATTTAAGATAGTTTTTGACTTTTTAAAAATTTATGTAGCTAATCATATTTAATAGTCTGTTTATAATTAGCTGAATAGTTTATAATTTATAATTTTAATCATATTTTTTAGATAAAGAGTAAGTCTTGATATGTGTTTTAACTAAAATGATTTATATTTAGGAAGGGAGGGAATATATTTGGTCATGACTCATGAGAAAGTGAGACTTGTCCCATCCTCTCATTACCTAGCTAGGTCGGTCCGCATAGCGTTAGGCAGCCGCCTAAACCATGTTTTAGAGCGAGACGCGATGTTGTTCCTTCCAAATGCGGGTCACGTGGATACCTCATTTTTATCCCATAGCCCAATTAACACTGATTATAAATTTATAATGCGTTTTCTTTTTCTCATTGGCAGAAAGCTTATGAAATTAGTTAGCTGTCTTGTTATCTATAATTATAAAAAATGAAAAAAAAAATGGATGATGAAGTTCAAGTCTCCACCGGCCACGTCCTCATCCATAAAATAAAAATCTTTGTGCATGACAAGCTGTGTACCATTTTCCTTTTTTTTTTTAATTCTTCTTTTCTCGTTCTACTAATTTTGTCCAATAAAATATAAAGGTCAAATATAAAGGTCCAATAAAATATAAAGGTTAAACCTTTGAATTCTAAGAGTCAAAGATCAAAACATATGAAGTCTTGAAGGTTAACCGGCATGATCTAGTTATTTAGTAACAAAACTGCTTGCTTGGACCACCTGAACTCCTATCCAAATGCAGAACCTATGGTGATTAATAGTGGAACTAATTTTTACAAACCTAACGGACTAAGTAAAATAAGTATGCATGAATAAAAAGTTTACAAGTTTAACAGGTTCAGTAAAAATCTAATCTAATATGAAGAGAGATAAAGATTGTTTGGAGCATGTTTTGCAAGCTAATTAGGTCGAGTGAAATGTTGGACCATATTTTGTAAGCCAACTAGGTTGAGTAAAATATTGGACCACATTTTGGAAACTAAATAGATTGAGTAAAATGTTAGATTTTATATGGATAACGATCACCATATTTTGTAAGTTTATGGACTAAGTAAAATAATGGAAATATCTTTGGACAGTAAAAAGTTTATGGACAATAAAATAATAACTAAACTAAGTTTATTTGGTGACAAATATCTTATATTTCATTTTCCAATAAATCTCTTTATATTTTTTATAGAGTCTCGAGAATATAATGTATATGTTAAGTTCATAGATTATGTTTTGAATGATGTAAAATAGTTTTATGTAGTTTTATCCCAAGACTCAAAAATTATATAGAAACCCTCTCATCTATAAACGATTTATTGAGTTAAAGGAAAATGATCATACTACGATTCTACATATTTGTTTGTTTTTTTTATCTCAGTTTTTAAATGTTTTATCATTTTATATTATTGTTTTCACCATATTTTTGTTTTATAATTTTCAATCTCGATTTTCCATTCACACAGTTAATCTATGAACAATTTCTGTAAGAGTTTTCTTTCCTCAACTCAACCGTGAGAGTAGTTGAAGCTGGTACCTAGTTTGGTTCGGAAAAATCAATGATCATGGAAAATTTCACTTTTACTACACTGCTAATACTATTATTCATGTTCACTTTTATTAAAAGGGAATTTTCAACAATATCTTTATCATTAAAAAGGTAAAAGACTCTTATATCATTTGTTTTACAGATATATAAATATAAATATTTATTTAAATAAATAACTATATATATATATATGTATATATATTCGAATTATACCTTTTCAAATTTTATTTTTTAGAAATTTGTTTTTTCTTTTTGTAAATTTTCTTTTTAAAATTTGAAAAAATGAATCTACTTTTTTATTTTTAAAAAGTTTAGGTATTTATTTATATATTTATTAAAATTCTAAACTCTACATTCTAAAACTCAACTCCTCGACTCTAAACCCGAAGTTTAATTTAGTTAACCTTAGAATTATAATTATTTATTTACCTTTTTAAAAGTTAGGGTAAATGTGGTTAAGTTAAACATAAAAAATTGTATTAAGAATGTGGTAATTTTGACAATTTTCCTTTTTAATTTGGAATAATATTCTTTAAAATTTTAAAATAATTTAATTTTTAATATAAATATAAATTTTGAATTATAAAATATAATAAATTACTTTTTAATTATTTTAACATTTTATATATATTAAAATTAATTATAACAAAAACTTCATATGAAAAGATTAATAATAAAAAAGCATTTAGAGAATATTTGCAATAATAATTGATTAATTATAAAAATATAATAACTTGCAAAGACTTTTTCAATCAAACCCTAATTAATTTTATAATTTGAAATAATCAGATCCGTCCATTGTAAATTGCTACTACATAGTTATTCGTTCTGAATACGGCTATAATTAAAAATATATATATTTAATTAGAATATAAAAAGTACAATTATAAAGAGAAAATTCCATATTTGTGTTTGTAATACCAAAGAAAGGAATAAAGATAACTAAAAATATTAAAAATATAAGAAGTGATATAATCCATAATATTATCATGGCAATATTTTAATAACAATTTGAGGAATATTGAGCAGTGAAAGACATCAACTTACAAATCTAAAGAAAGAGAACAAACTGTGAATTCTAACAAACTTTTTGTTCTCCAGTGAACTTAGACCGAACAATATTCCTTCTTACACAAAATTAAACTATAACTAAAAACACAAATATTTTTAAACAGAGAGAAAATGAGAGAGGTAAATGCTTAACGTGCGCCACCAGCGACTGTTTATCTAAACGGCGCCAAATATTCTGAGTGTTGTCTTTTCACAATAAAACGCAAACAAAAACCCACTCCCACTTTCTTCTTTCCAAAAAAGAACACACACACACACCACTTTCTCTCTTCTGTCTCTTTCTTTTGCCGGCGAACATGGATAAAGGCTTCTCTCCCGTCGGTCTAAGAATTCTTGTGGTTGATGACGACCCAACATGGCTCAAGATTCTTGAGAAGATGCTCAAGAAGTGCTCTTACGAAGGTCTCTATCTCATGTTTTATAGACTCACTCCTCAACACCACCTGAGATGTCTCCTTGAACTTAATTTCCTCTGCTTTTGAATTAACTCTGTTGCAGTCACTACCTGTGGGTTAGCTAGAGAGGCTCTGAGGTTGCTGCGGGAGCGTAAGGACGGATATGATATCGTGATCAGCGACGTGAACATGCCTGACATGGACGGCTTCAAGCTTCTTGAGCACGTTGGCCTTGAGTTGGACCTCCCTGTCATAAGTGAGACCTCTCCACAAGCAGACTAATAAATGAACAAAAACGTTTACTAACTTTGTTGTTGTTGTTACAGTGATGTCAGTGGACGGTGAGACGAAAAGAGTGATGAAAGGTGTGCAGCACGGAGCGTGTGATTATCTGTTGAAGCCGATAAGGATGAAAGAGCTCAAGATCATATGGCAGCATGTTCTGAGAAAGAAGCTTCAAGAAGTGAGAGACATCGAAGGCTGCTATGAAGGAGGAGCTGATTGGTTCACCAGAAACGATGAGACGCATTATCTTGGAGGAGGTGAAGATGTTTCTTTTGGGAAAAAGAGAAAAGAGTTTGACTTTGAGAAGAAGCTTCTTCAGGATGAGAGCGACCCATCATCATCTTCCTCCAAGAAAGCAAGAGTGGTTTGGTCTTTTGAGCTTCATCAGAAGTTTGTTAACGCTGTTAACCAGATCGGATGCGATCACAGTAAGTACGTTGGGAGACTTCAAGTTTGTTTCCCCTTTCCCTCCCTTTTATCATGTCTTCTTCATAGAGCTTTTGTGTGTTTGGCAGAAGCTGGTCCCAAGAAGATATTGGACCTCATGAATGTTCCATGGCTCACTAGGGAAAATGTCGCAAGCCACCTCCAGGTAAAAACTTTATCTTCTCGTTAAATCAAAGAGGGAACTGAAGTGTAGATTAAGCTTTTTGCCACTTCCTGTTTTTGTAGAAGTACAGGCTTTACCTGAGCAGATTGGAGAAAGGGAAGGAGCTAAAGTGTTATTCTGGTGGAGTAAAGAATATGGATTCACCTCCAAAAGACCCTGAATTTAGTTCAGGCCATCAAAGCCCTGGCAAGAGCAGCTATGCATTCTCTGGGGGCAGTTCTCTGCTCCATAAAGCAGAGACTGATCCAAAGCAACTTGCTGCATCGTCAGTGTCTGATCCCAGCAGTGATCTTCATATGCCTCCAAAAGCTAAAAAGACGCGTATAGAATTTGATCCTCCTATTTCCTCAAGTTGTGCGTTTGACTCTCTGCTTCCATGGAGTGATGTTCCAGACCCACTTGAATCGAAGCCCCCGGTTCTGTATGGGAGCAGCTTTCTCCAGCAACAACCATTGTTACCAAGTCAAAGTCCCTATGTTGCAAACTCTGCACCAACTCTCTTGGAAGAGGAAATGAAGCCTTCTTATGAGACTTGTGTGAACATGGATGAGTTTCTCATGCCACAAGACAAGAACTCTACTGTGATCCTTCAAGATCTGGATTTGTCTGCTCCCTCTGCCATCTCCTGCGTGAAGCTGCAGGAGTCGAGCTCAAATGTAACCAACGATTCAGAGTCAATTCTGAGAAGCTTGAACTGGGAACTTCCAGAATCACATCATTCTGGTTTTATAGACAGTGACTTAGACTTCAGTTGGCTTCAAAACGAGCATTTCCTTGCAAACACCTCCGGGAACTTCCAGTTTCAAGATTACAGTTGTAGCCCATCTCTCCTATCCGAGCTCCCACCTCACCTTTGGTATGGAAATGACCCTGACGAGTATACCCTCATGGTAGACCATGGTTTATTCATATCTTGAACTTTGTTCTTTAACTTCTTTCTCTATATTGGTCGGTGTTTTGCATAAAGATTTTGTGGGTATACCTGAAAATAATCTTCCATGATCGAATGCATGTACAATAATCCATGAGTGTCATAGGCTAATTACACCACAATGATAAGACCACTTGTTTCATACTGTCGCTAAATATCTTCAAACTATCACATTGCTGTCCCTTTGACATGTTTCTGCTGCTGGTAGGAAAATACTAGACCTATCAATATCTTGAGAACAAGATCTCTCTACACATTGTATTGTATCTATTTGCAAACTTAGCATTTTTCCTTATTCCACACTTCACATTCTTTTTGGACATGAAGCATGACATATCTAACAGATGCCACCAAATCCAAAATGGAAACTAAACAGAGTTATGAACTATCTAACATCTCCCACAAAGTGAATCCCATGCATGCAGACAAATATGTAGCTACAACATATTGCAATGTTCAGAAAATCGAAGAGTTTTTACCCGCTGGAGCGATTAGGGAGGTCACTCTTATCACTGCAAATGGTCTCTGTTCTCCATCATTGCTGCCTACACGAAGTTTTTGAAGATCTCTATTCCACAGTTGACAATTTAGGATTACTTGGAAACAGTGAGAAAAGATTTCCAGTTTTCAAGTAACTATTAGTTGACAATGACTAAGAAACGATTGAACTTGCAAAAGTAACCAAACAGCTCTTTCTTTGAACAAATCTACAGACACAATAAGTTATATGTTACAAGAGATTTAGGAGAAACTGTTTCTCTCTGAGAGGTGTATAAAGAAAAGTGTGCACAAAATAGTGGGCATCTCTCGTCTATCCAGTGAACTTTTACATCCCATATCAAGACGGTTGAGACATTAGGAATCAGCCCATCATGTGTCAATCGTTCAGCCTTGGACCCTGGATAACAATAACACGCAGCATTTTAGAGAAAAGACAGCAAAATCCTACTGAAAATGAAGCAAAGAAACATTTAGTACCTGTTTATACTTTAATACTTACTTGGCTTTCTCATCAGGGCTTCCTTCGGTTTCTTCATCTGTCCCAGGATTCAGTGATGATATCTTTCCGAATGACTCTTTTGCATCCCCAAAAAAGTCTTTCACTTTGTCGAACACTGTTTTAAGCTGGTCCTGAGTTGGGAGCTGTGTTCACAATAAAAACAAATGTTTCAGAGAAAAAGATATATGACAGCAACCCTTTTTGTCACACACTGCATGGAGTTAAAGTGGTTGTATAGCTCACCTCGATGACATCTGAGGTACTAAGTGCAGCTCTCATGTTTCCATTTTCCTGAATGTATAATGCAGACATAATAAGTGAAAAGAAAAAAAGAAGCAACCTTTTCTATGGTCTTACAGAATCAGTCTTCAAACAGAGCTAACAGTAACGTAAAGCAAAAGTTTTCAGAGCATTACAACAAGTTTGTAGCCATATCGAAACTCAGTGGCTGTCCGCAAGACACGGTGCTGCTTAATTGCTGTCTTTTGTATCTCCTTCTCATCCTGTTGAAGATGAAAGCAATCAGAAATCACATATCTAAAAGAGACACGCCTTACAAAGCAGAATCAGACCACACAGCTAAATAATAAGCAGCTTGTCTTACTTACTCTGTAAATAACAGCAGCAATGTTTCTTGCAATGGTGTCTTTGTAAATATACTTCCCCAAGAGGTTATCTTTAGCAGCAACCATGATCTTAGCAGTGGTACCACCAGCTATTATACTAAGAGGGTACCAAAGATACACCTGTTCATGTTACAAGAAACACTTTATTATTACACAACAAGACTTCAAGCAAGTAACCAAAGAAAGGTGAGGAGATAGAGACGAACATTGGCCATACGAATGAAGATAACGAATCTAGGGTTTCCGTCGTCTTCAATCTTAGGCATAGGAGGAGGTGTACGTTGATACTGACGAGCCGCCATACCTTTCTTTCCCTTCGCCTCCACCACTAAAACCCTCCTCCGCTGCGCTGTCTCTAGGCATGGTGTTCTCGACGTGAATAGCGAATGTCTCGCTAAACCAAACTCTTCGAGTCTTCCCGTGTTCTTCAGTGGAAGCCGAGTTAACGCGTTGAGAGACATACTTACCTCCATTTGAGCACTCTGATTCACCAACGGGAGTTTTTTGGGATGATGATGATGATGATTTCGTGGATCGCACCCTTATCCATTGTGACGTGCCACGTTTACTATTCGGTTGAACCGAACTGAACCGGGATTGTAAACCGGAAAGGTGTTAAGCCACTTAATCGGGATCTTTATTCTATGTACCAGCTTGAACCACCTGATGTCAGCGTTGGCCACTCAACTAAACCCAATCCTCTCAGAATCATTTTTTGACTCATTAGTTGCAGAAAAAAATAATTTGCAAATTATCTTAGCATAATCATCAACATTCAGTCCTCTCAACTCATTACCAAACATCAATACACGATGTCTCTGACTGTCGGATCCGACATAAGAAAAAGAAAGAAAGAATGTTGAGCTACGCAAAACCAGCCGATGGATTCACTAAGGGATCCTACAATGTTGAGGTGCGCAGATATCACAAACTATACTTTGACCGGGTCTCGGTGTAAGCTTCTGTTGATGGTTCCCTTCCAAGAAAACTGGTGAGGAGTTCCATGGCTTCTTTGCCTCCTCCCGGGGCCAACACCTAATCAGAACGCTGGTGTGTTACATTCACAGTCACAGACTACTAAAAGAAAAAAAGTAAAAAGAATAAAACAAATACGCTTCTCCTTATTGTTTACTTTGTCTCTGAACTGCAAGCCATTATACAAATTCGGATGCTCATGCCCATCCCCAAATTGCGAAGCAAATATATCAGCAGCATACACCTGTGAACAGGATCCTCATATTAAAAATCATGGTAAAGACCAAACAGTGTAGTGCAAATAAATCATTACCTCACTCCATAAACGGCTGTAACATGTTGCTTCAGAGCCAATTACAGCACGTGGGAAACATGAAGCAGGGTTTGTTCCTTCCACCACTGGTAGCCCTAACATTACCTATAGAGAGAGAGACACTACTAGGTATTAAGACAACTTACCTGCAGTAAATAAACAAGATTGCTTTGAGAGTTTATTCTTTTTTACCCTTGGATGAAGACTCCTGATTAGTTGGTGAAAGTCCACATCATCATCCGAATATATTTTCTGATCGAATAAACCTAATCATCAAATATTCAATGGTTCAAGCATCATTAGTCAATCCCAAATTTTACCTTATCATGGGCTTCTTTGACCGCTCAAGTGCCTCTTACTAACTTATAATACGAACCACAATCTACTGATCTTACTAACAAACCATTAGTCCTAACAATGGTGAGAAAATTAAAATTAAGTGGATACACTAAAAAAGATCAAACTGAAGAGGTATACAATCATAAGAGTCACTTTATTCAGATAAGACCACCGAAAGAGATGCCTCACAGTATAGTATCTCCTGAAGCGACTTGAGTGCAGAGAAAGAATATCGCCAACGTTTGAGTGTTTTGCAGACTTCATCCACAAGTGGCTTAGTGATATCCTGCAAGTCCAGCGGAGTTAAATAAAGCAGTCACAGTCTAAAAGGGAATCCGGAATAAATCCCTAGTTGAGCCAAATTATCATGACTAGTTGACCTAGGAAGAATTGTCAACCATTCTGTCATGCAAAGCACTCACCTGACGATAACCTGATATTAACTTCAAGGTGAAACTCTCGTAACACCTAGAAATACAAGAATCATATTCCATCTGTAAGGATTTTAGTTAATACAGAAAAAAAAACGTTACAGTTAACTTGCCAGTTTTCCAGTAACTGAGAAGGGATCTCTCGAAAGTCAGGATCAACACGTAGGCCTGAGAATCTAGCAAATGAAGCACGGTTGCAGATATGTTGGACCTATACGCCAGTGGTTAACAAGTAACATTAGTTCATAACATCCTCTCTTTTTTTGAACACCTAACATCCTTTGATATATATACAAAAAACAATGTAACGCATCATCTATTCAATTATTCCAAATAACCAATCTTCTTCACGTACCACATGGCCAAACTCATGAAAAAGATTAACAACCTCAGAGAACCCCAAAGGCACAGCTTCACCACCATCCTTTGCAAACTGTGCAATTAGCAATGCCACAGGAATCTAGAGACAGAAACAGAACAAATTAATAACAGAACAAGAATACCAACACGTTAAAATACAACTGCACAAGATTCCAAATTTCCAATATCATATTTATCTTTGAAACTGCATGACATTTGCGCGCAATGGTTTGACATGGGTGTAGGATTGTCACCTGACATGCACCATTTGAGAACAGTGCATTGTTCTGAAGAGCCACCACACAGCTCTGACTAAATTTTCCTTCTCTGTTAGACAATATAATGCTCATAACTTAAAATAAAGTGGAGGATATGAAAGTGAAAAGGGGATTAAGCAGGTTGCCTATGGACCTTGAAAACATGTCAAGATAGAAATATCCCAAAAGCTTTCCAGACCCGGAATCAAAGACGGCAAATGCTCGAACATCATAATACCAGACATCAATTTCTGTAACCTCTTCAATCTTTAATCCTGCATAGAGAAATTGGCCAGCAAGATAAGACGAGGATGGAATAAATAAATAAATGGTAAATATCCTCGAGCCACATAAGCAAAACAAAATTTTATTAAGAGACAAAAGATTAAGAGTACAGACTACAAACTCACCAAAAAGGTCCTGACATATTTTTAAGATCCCGGGAAGGACCAAACTGACAGGAAAATATTGTCGGATATCTCCAAAATCAAGATCAAACTGCAACTCCTCTACCCTCTTTATATAATATAAAAGATCTTCTACACCAAACGGAAGCTCCCCTTCTTCTTTCCTCTGATATTAGAACCCAGAAATTTGAGTGTTGTGAAAGGCATCACCATTATATGAAATAGACAGCATTATATTTTACCTTCAAGTCTTTCAAAAAGGACAACTCTCTACTAGCCAAATCAGTTAAACTGGAAGAGATGTCCTCCAGGAATCTGATCACCTGGACATAAGAAGGGCGTCAGTACAAACAATATGATGAATAATGATAAACTAATAACTTGAAGGATTTTTCACAAACCCTTGTTGATGTCTTTGACATCCTATGATCAAGAGCATAATCTGCAAAGTGTGCATAACCAAGTAAGCGAGCTAATCTATGGCGCGACTGAACCTACAGAGACGAGTATAGTAAGATGTCAGCTGATTGTAAGTCTGCTGCAGGCTTCTGTCAAAGGTTTCTAGAGTAGACATGCAAGTACCAATTTTTGTAACACCGGAATATTGGCATCTCCACATCTCTTGCCATATGCCATAGCCACGGTCTTCCTTGTCTTGGCTATCTGCAAAGTTAAAAAGGAACAGCCAAAATATGTTTAAAGACAAATTCAAATGTATTGGCATGAACACATAAAAGATGATGAAACTGTACCCAGTTATAAAATGCCAGTATCAAAAACTGGTAAGTTATTGTATCTTAAATGTTTTCTGTGGCATGGCAATTAGAAAAGGTACATGGGAATTGTTACCTTGCACAACTCTAGAATAGCTGCCACGTGATTACTGTCCAAGGTGAGCTTGAATTCTTTATTTTGAGTTTTATCCAAACTCTGAAGGAGGAAGTATAGAAATGAGAAATAGTTACGGAAAAGTCAAGCTCACAGATTTGCATGTGACATAGTAAGCTAAATAACATTTCGGGTAAACACCTGGAGGAATTCTGGAGGCAAACCAACAAGCTCAGACTCGGGAAAAAAGAGACAAGAACTATCTTCATTCAAATTCTGAACATAACGCGAGCTTAGTTCATCAATTTCATTTCTCAATCTATCGACTTCCTCTCTTTTTGTTGCAGTAAGGTTCAGACCATTGTGCTCGAAGTCTCTAACCTGTCACTGATAAAACAGAAATCAATACATTTGTTCAACTCACACAGCTTAGTAAAGAAAAAAAGAAGTCTGCAAGCAACTCTTGCAAATGTGCTACAAAATAAAGGTCACTTTTTCAACCACTTTCTTCTAGAGCAACGGGAGGAAGATCATGAATTCAAACCCTAAAAGAGTGATATTTGCTAGTCCATGGGGATAAGAAAATCTCAAAAGACTTGTTACATAGGTAGAAAAACAAGTATTGGTTTCTATTCACAAGTTAACATGATTTATACAATTCACGGCAGGTCAATCCACTCTACAGCACAAGTAAGTATACTAAGTATACAGCAATAGTACAAAGTCATGGACTAACAAACTCTAGAATTGCGAAGGAGACATTAGAACTAGCAACAACTACGTTAAGGAGGAAAGATTTACACAACTAACGTACTTCAAAATCAGCTAATAGAATGATTTGTTTTTTTTTTGGTTTAGGCACTACACTGCCATAGCAGACGGAACGTTACACATTTGGAAGAGGTTTAGCTCCATGACCATGTGATGTCTGAGATAGTGAAAACATATGATTCAGTTTTCCTTACCAGACACTGTAGGTAGCGTGTAGCTTCCGGAGCAATTGATTCTCCCTTTGCAGCATAAATTTTGATAACACGGTAAACATCTTCACGTTTTCTGATACGCTTGCACAAAGATATGACCATCAGTTTCATACAAAAAGCAATAAACTGAAACAGAAATTCAATCCAAGAAGACAGTAAAAAAAAACAAAAGGAATCCACAACAACCTGCAGGAGAGAATATGAGCGTCTATCTTCAGCTCTGCTTCAGCACTAGCTTTACGAACGTTATCATGGGGAGATAACATCTTAGGAATCACACAGCATTGTATAAGAGGAAGCTGTCTCGCTTCAAGCTCCGCCAGTGGCAATACAACATTCTCATAAGAGAGCTACACGAATCAACAACCAAGTCAGAGACATCTTCATACGCATCTCGTTTGTATTCCAAGTAATTTCGAATAACCTTATTAAGAGGAACCAAGGCAACAGCATCATGAACTCTCGTGGAGTTGGAGATAATCTCGTCAGTTAAATCGAGAATCTCTTTGGCAGATAAGTTAATACAAACAGTATCGCATCCAGGAAGACCTAAATCGAGAGTCTCTCGTCAGCATTGTGAGATACGAATTCAAGCAAGCGAGAGAGAGTACCTTTCTTCTTGGATTTGTCGTTGTGAGACTTGAAAGCGAAGATGGCGAAACTGACGGCGAGTCCGAGCAGCCCGGCCGCTCCGGTGAAGGTTACAAATTTGAGCTTATTATTAGGATTGGATCCTTTCACTTTCTTGGCGTTTTCATCGTTTTCTGTCATTTTCCTCTGCTCGCTGATGGCCCCCAAGGCTGAAAGTGAGACGGACCGGACGATCTTAGCGTGGACGCCTTATATATTTTTTATAGTGTTAATTTTTTTTTTTTTTTTTTTTTTTGTGAACAATCTTTTTTTCTTCTTAATTCCAAAATATCTAAAAAAATCTCAATTATCTTATTTCTATTCTATTTTGGATTAAATTTATTAGATCATGCCATAGGCCCATTAAAAAGCCCATGAGTATCGTCTTCGACAAATCTTAAGCAAATGAAAGAAACCCTTCTCTAGCCCCAATCTCAGTTGTCTTCTCCAACATGGCTCCTAAATCGAAAGAGAAACCGAAAACCTCGACATCCTCCCAGCCTCCTCCTGCAATCGAAGATCTCTTCACCACTCTCGATAGGCATATCCAGCGATCTGAATACGAACAAGCCGTCAAGGTCGCTGATCAAGGTATACAGATTCAACCTCCCTATAATTCTTAATTTTATAATGGTGAAAATTGAGATTGTGATTGTTGTTTACAGTTTTGTCAATTGCACCTGCCGATGAGGATGCGATCCGATGCAAAGTTGTGGCTCTTGTCAAAGACGATAAGATCGATGATGCTCTCTCCGTCATTCACTCCTTCCATAAGCTTCCCATCGATCTAGGGTTTCAAAAGGTTACTTCTCCTACACTAATCGAACTACATTTTATTTACTGGAATGTGAAGGAATTCAGATAGATGCATAAATATACTTTTAGTCTAAGAATCCCCGAATAAACCAATTTTAATTTTAGTTGAAATCTATAAAGGTAATAGTGCTGTTCGTTTGGCAGACGCAGCTTTCTGCGGCTGCGGCTTTATTTTTGTTCGTCTGGTTAACGCAGCGTCTGAACGCCGTGGTAGATGCTGCTTTAGCGTCAATCAATTTTTAACGTCAACTAATATGACGCAGCCGCAGTCGCAAAAAGCTGCGTCTGTTAGTTTAAACTAACAGCACTAGTGTTTATAAAGATACATTGCATCAGAATGAATGTTGGAAAGCTCTAATGCTTTGAAATGTTGTTCTTTTTATAGGCATATTGCTTATACCGTCAAAACAAGCTAGACGAGGCTTTTGAGTGTTTGAGAGGTCGAGAGAGAGATTCAGAGACTTTGCTTTTGGAGGCTCAGATTCTCTACCGTCTGGGGAAAACAGATGCTTGCGTTGATGTGTATCGGAAGCTGCAGAACTCCCAGATTGAGACTGCAGAGGTCAATTTCGTGGCCGGTTTGGTTTCAGCTGGTAAAGCTTCCCAGGTGAAAGGAGCATTGGAGTCCTGGAAGATCAAACCAACTAGTAGCTTTGAGTTGGCTTTTAACACTGCTTGCTCTTTGATTGAAAACAACAACTACGCTGATGCTGAACAGCTTTTGCTAGCTGCAAGGAGGTATGGCACTGTATATTTACGTATCGTACACCATTGTTTCCTATAAGTATTTGTTAGAGGGTTGTCCATTTCTTTTAGTTCCTTTCCTTGACACTCCTTTGGCTGTAGTGCTGTACTATGTAGGATAAGTAATTCTGTTAATTAGTTGTTAATACAGAACCTTACTGGGTGGTCTTCTTGTCTTATAATCACTACCAACTGTTTAGCAACAGGCTTTTGATAACTCATCAGTCCAGTATGTAGGGATGTGTACATGATGTCTTTTCATCTGCATCTTTATCAACACTTCAAGCACATTGTTCATTTGACTACTTACTGATTGTACAATGTACCGTTTTCTGATGAAAGTACTGTTGGTTTTGAGACAGAATTGGTCAGGAAACCCTCACGGATGACGGTTTTGCTGATGAGGATATTGAAAATGAGCTCGCCCCCATTGCTGTCCAATTAGCATATGTCCAACAGGTATTTTTTATGCTGCTCGTCTTGGCCCTCTCCTGTCTGGAGATCTTCCAGTCGTTAGTTTGACGACGTTTTTCTCATCAGGTCCTTGGACAGACTCAAGAATCCACCAGCTCTTATGTAGACATTATTAAACGAAACCTGGCCGATGAATCGTCACTTGCTGTTGCTGTGAACAACCTTATTGCCTTGAAAGGTTCGAAAGATGTTTCTGATGGCTTGAGGAAGCTTGATCGTCTTAAGGAAAAAGATTCTCAAAATTTTCAGCTTACTCAAACACTTAATGCGAAGCTTTCTCAGAAACATAAGGAAGCCATATATGCCAATCGCGTCCTTCTGCTCCTCCATGCAAATAAGATGGATCAGGTTCTTTTTTAACTCATAAATCTTGTTTGTTTCTATCTTATTTCTTCTTTGCATATTTGGCTTGACCAGTTAAGAGAATCCTTTCCCACAGGCACGAGAACTTTGTGCTGCACTGCCGGGCCTCTTTCCTGAGAGTGTCAATCCTGCATTGCTTCAAGCTGCTGTTTTGGTGAGAGAGAACAAGGCTGCCAAAGCTGAAGAACTTCTGGGACAGTTCGCCGAAAAGTTCCCGGACAAGTCTAAGTCGGTTCTCTTGGCCAGGGCACAAATTGCTGCTTCGGCCAGTCATCCTCCTGTGGCAGCAGAGTCCCTGTCCAAGATAACTGATATCCAGTATTTCCCTGCTACTGTTGCCACCATTGTCGCACTCAAAGAGCGAGCTGGAGACAATGATGGTGCTGCTGCTGTTCTTGACTCAGCAATTAACTGGTGGTCAAATTCGATGACAGAGAACAATAAGCTTAGCATATTGATGCCGCAGGCTGCTTCCTTCAAGCTCAGGCATGGTCAAGAAGAGGAGGCTTCACGGCTATACGAAGAGATTGTGAAAAAGCATAAAAGCACAGATGCTCTCGTTGGTCTTGTGACTACACTTGCTCGTGTCAATGTCGAGAAAGCAGAATCTTACGAGAAACAGCTAAAGCCGTTGCCAGGGTTGAAGGCTGTTGATGTGGATAACCTAGAGAAGACATCTGGTGCAAAACCCATGGAAGGCGCCGCTGCTGCTGCTTCAGCGATGCAGGAAGAAGTGAAGAAGGAGAAGACAAAGAGAAAGAGGAAGAGAAAGCCAAAGTATCCCAAAGGATTCGATCCAGCTAACCCGGGTCCACCTCCGGACCCTGAAAGGTGGCTTCCGAGAAGAGAAAGGTCAAGTTACAGACCCAAGAGGAAGGACAAGCGAGCAGCTCAAATCCGTGGCTCGCAGGGAGCAGTGACCAAGCAAGACAAACAAGAAACAGCTCCTTCGACTTCAAAGTCAAACCAAGCGACCACTAAGAGTGCAGCCGCTGATCATTCCAAGCCTTCTTCCTCTAAGGCCTCAAAAAAGAAGTCTAGGAGATGAACGAAACAACCTTTTTACAGTCTTTTCTAAGAGAACAAAAAGACTACTTTAAATGACGACACGAGAGCTGGATTTCCTCTTTTTTTGTCTGTTTTTTTTTGGATTTATTAAGTTTTGGTTGTCTTGACCCATTTAAGATTTTGGTTAATTTATCCGTTTACATATGTTGGTTTGCATTGGTATTCAATCAAAGATGAAGAGCAAGAACTAGAATCGATTAAGTGTAAAAGAATTTGCAAGAATCAAAGGGATATATAGATACAATGAAACAGTGGTTTGGTTATTAACTAATCACTTTTCAGATTTCTTGCGGAGATCCTTCATCCACTTAAACCCAAGTATGGTTTTCCCGAAGCTGCTTCTGCTTCCATCTTTGTCCTTCTTTGTTTTCTTTTTGCCTTCATCTTCTTTTGTACAACTCGGAGGAGGGTCAGGGTTTGTATCCCATTGATCAGCCCATGATAGTCCCGAATCCATCTTCTTTTCTTGCAGATATTTCAGAATCAAACTTCTTCAATTACTTATTTGTAGCTTTGTTCTTCTTGTTCATTGCCCTTGTGGTTGAACTCTATTAGTTTTCAGTTTTTTTTTTTTTCGTTTCATTTTCTTTTTGGTTATTACTGGTAACCCATCTCCTATTTTACTTAATTCCTCTCTATCTTAGGTCATCTGATTGGCTGGCACACACAAAAAAAAAACAAATCTTATATTGTTTATTAGGCCATCTTATGGTGTAACTGTCTTCACCTACTTTTACAATGAAAACATTTAACATCCAAACCAACACCTCCGGTCTCCAGATAGTCTACAACTACAATCTGATTTATCTGATTAAATTATGTTACATGATTTGTAACCATTTTTTCATAACTGACAAGATGATCCATCATTTCAAAGAATCACAAGATATTACGAGACTTCTAAAACCCATCTAAAAGAACTCGACATGATCAGCGATTTCTCTGCATACTAGTTTTGATTCCGCAGCCAAAGTTATGCTTTTAGCAATAGCAAGGCCAGTAAGCTTATGAGTAGATGTTGGCTCATACTTCTTCACCTCTGCATCATCCTTCCCTAACAACAAAGCCCCCCTCGCAGGAATCACATTCTCCCACCAAAACTCCCTTAACACCTCATAAATGATCCTCCAATAGCTTCGGTCTCTCATCACACGGAAAACAGAGCTCCCATTCAGTGTCCAGCAGTACAAATCGACCCATTCACGGTCCATTATCTCCATCTGACCTTGCATCTGGGGCATGTAATAGAAAGGCACTTTGGACCAAGGCAAGACAGTTTCTGTTTTCCCTTTGTTATACGGACATTTCACTTCCAGAATCCCAATATCGAGAACTCCATCTGGAGAAGCACCAAGCCAGTGAAACTGCTCTTGGGAGTGAAGAGCAAACCCCATTGAGCCAACCTCACACCCCATGATTCTCTTATACCTCTCTATCGCAGCTGATTCCATCTGTACACCCCAGTTCATTGCAAACCGTGCAGAGTCCTCCACCACTCGTGACTCCGAGTCATACACCTTCTCATGCCAGAGCTCAGAACGGCGATTCTTCTTCCAGAAGCCGAGCGCTGTACTGAATGTACTTGTGGTTAGCTTGTCTTTCCGTAAAGCAAACCATTCTTCTGATTTCTGAGGGATATCAGATGGGGAGAGATGGCTTGAGACAGATACTGAAGAACGGGGAGGAACAACAACAAGAGGTAAGCTGGTCTGAGAGAGGATTTGCAATGCAGTGGAGGAGAAGGACAGTGAACTACTTCTGTTCCCAAACTTTTGTCTCGGTGAAACTGAAGCGCTTGGTTTAGGGATAAGAGTGTGGAACCCGGGAATTGAACAAGTCCTCATTGGTGTTGAAAGGAAGCAACTTTACTTGGCTTCAAGACCCTACAGGAAAACCCTTTACAAAATAAGGTGAAAAAATGCAATCTTTGAACTTCAAAATCACCAAACAGATTCAGAAGCTAGTAGAAAACAAACTAAACCCAGTAACGAAACGGAGAACACTGTTAGAGGAGTTTAGTGATTTGCGTTACCCACGAGTTCATCCACGAAAAGGCGAAATGATTTAGCAAATCATAAGCGATACTAACCATCCTAATTCTGAATAACCCATTTAACCAGAAAGCGAAAACTGAATCATATAAAAAAAAGTAATATCGCAAGCCCACAAGGTGTTCGATGATATTACCAGAACCGCACTTCAGGGACCGAGCCGGGGAAGAGGAAACAGAAGATATGGATTTAGTAGGCGACGATACGTAAAGTTGGTTTCATTTGGTTATTTTATTTAGTTGTGATTTTGATTTGGTCTACCCGGTTTAGTCAACTGTATATATACGAATGCGTTGACTCTGTTTTCAAGTGGGAAAAAAAAAACACTTTTTCATATGCTTTATTACATTTTCTGTTATGGTATCGACGTTTTATTTCCGTCAAATTTAGTGATTTCATCTTCGTTTTCCACCATTTGTTCAAAACTTTTATCGAATATGTTTCGGCTCGCAGTTGTTTCTAAAGTCGAACCAAACACGTGTGATATTTGTGTTCTTGCGGTGACAACAGGGGCGGCTCAGAAGGGAGGAGGGCAATCAGTGCACTGCCCCAGGGGCCGCAGATTAAAAGGGTCTATAATTTTTTTGTCATTATTTTATGATTTATTTTTGAGTTCACCCCCTAAGTGTGAACTTATAGGTTCACCTCTTAAAAGATAACCAATAAAAATATAACACATCATATTTTTATTTATGAAAAATAAAATAAAAATAAATAGAAAATAATATTATTGTTAAAAAAAAATTATTATCGTAAAACTCTAAACCCTTAGTTTTATAGTTCAAATTCTAAACATTAAACCTTATAGTTCAAATCTAAACACTAAATCCTAAGCCCTAAATTTTAAACCTTAAACCCTATGGTTAATCCTAAACCCTTGGGTTAATCTTAAACTCTAGGGTTAATCCTAAACCCTAGGGTTAATCCTAAACCCTAGGGTTGATCCTAAACCCTAGGGTTCACCCTCTATGATTTAGGGTTTAGGGTTTAATTTTTAGGGTTTAGTGTTGTTAACTTTAGGGTTTAGAATTTAGTTTTTAGAATTTGAGCTATAAAATTTAGAGTTTAAAAATAAAACTAATATTTAGTAATTAATATTTTTTTTTAGCAATTAATATTTTTTTAAACATAATATTACGTGACAGTTTTTTATTGGTTATTGTTTAAGTGGTGAACCTATAAGTTCACCCTAGGAGTGAACCCAAGAATTACTCTTATTTTATTATAGCTAACTTAATTTTCTAAAAAAAATACATTTTAAATTATTTTGAAAATGTTAAATTGATTTAACAAACAGATAAATATTTTGCAACATAAATTTTAATTTATATTTTTTTATAATTAGATCAATTACAAAATTTTAATTTAGACAGTTTAAGATTTAGAAAAAAAACTTTTAAAAAAATTCTCAAATATCACCAATTTTTTTTTTTTTTTAAGTTTACCCAGGGGGCTTGAAATCGTTTGAGCCGGCCATGGGTGCCAATTGGTGCACAAAAGAGTTTTTTTTGGTGCGGTTAGAAGTTTAAAGCTTTTGGGTTAATGTCTCTTTCTACCAGTGGTTGTTAGGTGATTAGTCTCTTTTTTCAGCCGATTTTCGCAAAGCTGCGCAGTTTTGGTGTCGATATATTAGAGAGTAGCACTTTGGACAAACCGGTAATACCGAACGTGGTCTTTTATGTATTATCAAAAGCTACAAATTTATTTGGCACTGCTTAGTTCTAGTCAAGTTAAGTAGTTCCATTGATCCATCTGATGTTGTTTTTCTTTTCTTTTTGTGCATTTAGATTTTTTTAGTCTTCTTCTACTACTAAATTTTCTGCAACTTTTGTCAAAAATCAAAACATTGGTATAAAAAAATTTAACATTTAGGATATGGTGAAGGAGATGATGGATATGGTTTAAACCCTTTCTTTTGTGTTTGGTTTGATGTAACAGACAAAAGTATTGATCAAACTGTTAAGAATGATGAGATGGATGGGTTTCTACTGCATCTTCAAAACCAACAGAAAGAATCTATTATGAAAGAGGCATATCTACTCAAACAGAGATGTTCACATCAACCTTTTTTTATAACATGTTTCTTTTTCAACACATACATATTGTTGGCTTTTGGATGGGATTCCTGAAGATACACCAGACGAGATCGCCACTAGTACCCCTCTACAAATAAGTCTCAGCGGTTACATTCGGATTCATTTGGTTCGGTAAGCAGATCGGTTGATTACGGTTGCTCTACCGGGAAGTCAGCTGGGCATCATGTGACACCTTTTAGGAGACAAACTGAAAAGTTTGTGGTGAGATTCAACGTCGGTGATGTGGAGAATGAAAACAGCAATGGTGTAGAAAACAGTGAGGACGATATGATCATTAAGAGAGTTCAAGCGAGAGGGGCATTTGCTTACAATGTGCTACTGATTGCTTCAGAGAAGTATATTTGCTGTGGGAATGAGTTGCTGTGATGGAGAGGGGCATTTGAATGACAAGTCCATTCTACTGCAAAGCACTATGATTGTGTTATGAATATGAATATTAACTCCTGAAAAGAATGTAAATGTTGTACAAATGTAATTATACAACTCCAGATCTCATAACGATCTGTATTGACTCATCTCGTCAACGAGTTCACAATTCAATTTGCATAACCGTAAAGTAAAAGTCTTCCTCCTATTTATATGCTCAGCATCTCCTCCTTCCTTCTGGCCCACGTCATCCATCTCCCTTTACTTCCAACACACTCAACTCCTCTGCAATCTTCTTCTGCCTCCTGAAATAGACTCTTAATGGTCTATCAATACCCCCCGAACAGAGACTCAGCTTGTCCCCAAGCTTCGCATCCGGAAAAGAATGAATTGCTTCACTCATCTTTACCCAAGAAGACTCATGACTTGGTAATCCACTCCATTGAATCAACACCTCCAAATTCCCCACAGCATCATAACGCGAGTCCAATATCTTTTCCGGAACAATCATCAACTCATCTTCAACCTTCAAAACAGCAGGTAATGGGGTAACCTCATGATCTTTACCCAGAATCTGTTTCAATTGCGATACATGAAAAACAGCATGAATTTTAGACGAAGGAGGAAGCTCCAAACGATAAGCCACTGCGCCAATCTTCTCTAAAATCTTAAAGGGACCATAATAACGAGCCGCTAGCTTCTTACATAACCTCTTTGTCACGGAATTCTGTCTATATGGTCTCAGTTTTAAGAACACCAACTCGCCCACCTCAAACTGTAAATCGCGTCTCAACTTATCCGCATTATTCTTCATAAGTTGTTGAGCCTGCACCAGATGGTCCTTAATGTCTTTGAGCATTGCATCTCTCTCCCGCAGTGACTGCTCCAATTCAAAATTACCCGTTGAACCGTGCTCATAAGCCAACAACTGTGGAGGATCACGACCATACATCAAGCGAAATGGGGTACACTTCAGAGCCGTATGAAAGCTCGTGTTATAAGAATACTCTGCCCAAGCCAAGAAAGTAAACCATTTCTTTGGGTGAGCTGAAGTGAAACAACGCAAATATGTTTCCAAACATCTATTCAACACCTCTGTTTGTCCATCCGTCTGAGGGTGATAAGCTGTACTGAACTTCAAACTAGTACCCGCCATACGAAAGCATTCACGCCAAAACGAACTGAGAAACACTCGGTCTCTATCGGATACCATCGACCGAGGTAACCCATGTAACTTCACAACCTCTCTGATGAACAACACTGCCACATCCGACGCTGTGAAAGGGTGACGCAAGCTCAGGAAATGAGCATATTTGCTTAACCGATCCACAACCACCAAAATTACGTTCTTCCCACTAGAGAGAGGTAGTCCTTCCACGAAGTCTAACGAAATATCCTCCCATATTTGATTAGGTATTGGCAAAGGTTGTAACAACCCAGCAGGATGCAATGTACTATACTTATGTGTTTGGCACACCCCACACTCCGCAACAAATGTTTGCACATCCTTCATCATGTTGAACCAATAAAACGATTCCCGAATCCTCTTCTTTGTTCGTAAAATCCCACCATGGCCACCCACTAAACTCGTGTGAAATTCTTTCAAGATCAACGGAATAAAAAACGAGTGTTGCGGAATGACCAAACGCCCTTTATAATGAAGTATGTTATCTTTAACAGTCAACCCTGCCTTGACCTCATCACCCTGTAGTATCTTCTCCTTAATCTCTTGGATAGCCTTATCCTGATCAATCTCTTTAAGCAGATCCTGCAACTGAAGAGATACTGGAATCGTTAGCGCCATTAACGACAGGTAGACAGAACCCATAGTCGCGAGGTTCATACGTGATAACCCATCCGCTGCAGCATTATCAATACCCGCCTTGTACACTATATCAAAATCATACCCCAACAACTTCGTTAACCAACGCTGATAGTCCATAGATACCTCTCGCTGCTCCAAAAGGTACTTAAGACTTTTCTGATCAGTTCTCACCAAAAACCTCCTACCCATTAGGTAATGCTTCCATTTAAGAATAGCGAGTACAATAGCCATGAGTTCGCGCTCATAAACAGGCTTCAATTGTTCGCGAGTCGTCAACCCATGACTAAAGTAAGCTATCGGTTTCTCATTCTGCATCAACACAGCGCCTAAACCAAAACCAGAAGCATCTGATTCGATTACGAAAAGTTCATTAAAGTCCGGCAAGACTAGAACAGGCGCAGACGTCATCGCTTTCTTCAGTGTCTCAAAAGCAGATTGAGCTCGTGAAGACCATTCAAAAAGATCTTTCTTCAATAGCTCCGTGAGAGGACGAGCTATGGTTCCATAATTCTTAACGAACCGTCGATAGTAGCCCGTAAGACCGAGAAAACCCCTCAACTCCTTCGTTGTCTTCGGACACGGCCACTGACACACGGATTTCGTCTTGGATGGATCTGTTGAAACACCCTCTGCGGAAATAATATGACCAAGATATTCCACAGTAGGTTGTCCAAAAGAACATTTCTTCCTATTGGCAAAAAGCTTGTGCTTGTGAAACACGTCAAGAACCCGTTGTAGATGTTCCAAGTGTTCCGACATCGACGAACTGTAAACGAGTATGTCGTCAAAGAACACCAACACAAAACGTCGAAGAAATGGACGAAATATATCATTCATCAGTGATTGAAACGTTGCTGGAGCATTCATCAAACCGAATGGCATGACTAAGAATTCGTAGTGTCCATCCATAGTACGAAATGCAGTCTTCTCCACATCCGCCTCTTGCATTCGTATCTGATGGTAACCCGACCGCAGGTCTAATTTCGAGAACACTGATGCGCCATACAGTTCATCCAGCAACTGATCTATTAGAGGAATGGGAAATTTATCGGAAATGGTAGCTCTATTCAAAGCTCGGTAGTCCACGCAGAATCGAAATGACTTATCCTTCTTCTTTACGAGTAACACTGAGCTTGAAAAAGGACTTCTGCTTGGTCTAATAATACCGGATTCCAACATTTCTTTTACCATCCTTTCCATAACCTCTTTCTGAGCATGAGGATACCGATAGGGTCGAACACTCACCGGACCGCACCCATGCAGTAACACGATAGAGTGTTCATGTCCTCGAGCAGGAGGCAAGCCCAACGGTATGTCAAAGACGTGCTCATTCAACTGAAGCACCCCCTTTATCTCAATTGGTAACTCTGGAACTCCTTCTACACCACTCTCTGTATGTACTTTCTCATCACTCTTTCCCACTGCCACATTAGTAGAGTGTTGTAACGTCTTCAGCGATAGTTTCTGATTGTGTAACTCCGGATCCCCTTTAATTGTCACCCAAGATCCATTGTACCAAAAAGATAGTTCTTGTGCTTCCCAATCCACCATACACTTCCCCAGAGTTCTCAACCAATGAACTCCCAAAATGATATCGCTTGTACCCAACTCCAATGCAATAAAATCCGAAGTAAACGTGAGATCATCAATCGAAAACGCCACTGCTGCACAAATACCCAATCCTTTAACGGAGACTCCTGTTCCTAAAGCAATGTCCAGATTAGGTAATGCTCTTGGGGTAATGTGAAGTAATGATAACACCGATGGGGAAAGGAAGTTATGCGTTGCTCCACTGTCCAATAATATCACCACCTCCGTCTTATTGATCATGCCACGAACCTTAGTTGTTGTAGGTGATGAAATACCGACGAAAGCGTTGAAAGACAACGCCATACACTCCAGTGGCTGCGTTTGTTCCTCCACCGCCTCTGCCTCCAATATTTCCACCATATTTTCCTCCATCACTTCCATCGTAAAGCCATTAATCACTGTCATGATCTGCAACTCTGCACTATTACATGGATGACCTTTGTAATACTTCCCTTTACACTTGAAACAAATCCCATCTCTTCTCATTCTATCCAATTCCGCATCAGTATGGTATTGTCTCGGCCGTAAAAATGGTTTATCTTGCTTTGCTCTGTTCTGACTAGAATCAAACTGTTTGTTAATCCCCGTCTTCTCAGGTACTGTAACACTGCGCTTCCCAAAGATAGCGGATGAATAAGAGGTTCCCGAACCTCTTCCACTGTTTGACTTCTCCTCGCTCATTACCCTACAAAAAGTAGTGGCCTGCATCTTCATCACCGCTGTAATATGATTCGTTAACCCTCGAGGTTCCTTCATCCGGATCACTTCCTTCATCTCAGGTTTTAATCCATTATAAAACACCTTAGTCAAGTTCTTCTCATCAATTCCCGTAACTTGTAACTTCAATTCTTCAAACTCATTAACATAATCTGCAATATCCCCAGTTTGTTGAAGACTAAACAATCTCGCTGCAGGTTCTTCATCAATGGACCGTGAAAAACGATCTAGCATTCGTTCTGTGAACTGAATCCAGCTGTCAAAAGGATGATCTCTCATCTCTCCCGTAAACCAGTTGAGGACCGGACCTTCTAAACTCAACGATACCAGCTCCAACTTCTCGTTTTCATTATAGTTACCGATTCTGAAGAATCTTTCAACTCTGCATATCCAATCAAAAGGCAGACGACCAGAAAACACAGGCATATCCACTTTCTTTAACATTGAATCTCGATTCGCTAACGATGAACTCATTCCCCGATAACCTAACGGAATCTGCGATTGTTCCAGAATAGGACTAGGATTCGGTACCTGATGTATCGGAGATGAATCCGATGCTGTTTCTTTACCCCGCCGATGCTCGGAAAACGCACAAGCTTCGATTCGAACTAACGTACCACTGATCTCTTCCATGCGACGATCTAGTTTCGCCTCTAACGATTCGATCTTCCTCTCCGACTCCGTTCCCAAACTATCCAGTTTCGTCTCCAGTGAAGAAAATCGATTACAAGTTTCGCGATCGGCTTGAGCTAACTTATCGCAACCGATTCGCAGGTATTCGATCTCGTCTCGTAGCTGGCGCACCGACGGCTGAAACTGAGCTTCTCGCTCTCCCGACGACTCCATTGAAGGTGATTGTAAGCTTCGCGTGCTGATTACTACTTCGATCCAGTATCACGAACGCACCAATTTGTTATGAATATGAATATTAACTCCTGAAAAGAATGTAAATGTTGTACAAATGTAATTATACAACTCCAGATCTCATAACGATCTGTATTGACTCATCTCGTCAACGAGTTCACAATTACAATTTGCATAACCGTAAAGTAAAAGTCTTCCTCCTATTTATATGCTCAGCATCTCCTCCTTCCTTCTGGCCCACGTCATCCATCTCCCTTTACTTCCAACACACTCAACTCCTCTGCAACCTTCTTCTGCCTCCTGAAATAGACTCTTAATGGTCTATCAGATTGCAGTGCCGAGAGAACTTCAGGACAGCGTGTTCCATTGGACTTGAACAGATTAAATCAGTTCTCTATTTTTCCTGGCCAGGTGATAGCTTTAAAAATAAACAGCATTCAGTTCTTTGTTTTTTTTTTCCATAGAAGACTCGTTATGTTCATTGTGGACTCTGTGGTCTGGAATTTGATGAAGATAGTTGGCGTTGAAGGAAAAAATCCTAGTGGACATTATCTCACTGCATCCAGACTGGTGGAAACAGTTCCTTTAGCACCCACTGTACCCCTTGCTAAGAAGCAAAACTTGGATCAGGAGGTTTTAACTCTTGCAGACGAATCCAGTGAAAAATCAGAGGTTTCATTTGTAAGTGTGCCATTCTTCGTCTCAAGGGGGCTGCACTAGTAATTTATTTGCCTGTCTTCAAGAAAGCAAGTGTTATCTGTTGGGCACTTCTTTCCTAGAGCTATCCTGAAATATATATATACAATAAATGGTCCATAGTGTTGAGATGAGAGAAATCCAAAGTTGAGAGTTTCAGAAACCAACATTGCTGTATCAGTTAGCTACGCTGGTAACTGTAAAGACTAGAGCTCTTTCGATGTTGGCAGGCAAAAAAAATGTATTATGATTCGATCTGTTTTCATGCATATATATTAAGTTGTCGTTTTCAGTCACAGGGGGTGGTTTGTATAGAATCGGATAGCATTATAGTCCTCTAGTTCGGGACTCGAAATGATGCTTAAGGGTGTCTTTATCTTGACAGATAATTGCATCCGGACCATTCACCACATTAGACAACTTGCTATTTGAGCCACTGAATGAGCTACTAGCCCATGCAAAAAGAAAGCCACCACAGTTACTCGTTCTGGTGAGTAACTAAGATTCACTCAGACCTTCTATTGACTACATATGTGGTGTGTGATTATGTCTTTGGAGGCACTTACGGTTTTTTAAACTCAGCTTGGACCTTTTGTGGATTCTGAGCATCCAGAAATTAAGAAAGGAGCTGTTGATGCTACCCTAAACTGAGATATTTCAAGTGGAAGTTCTCAGGAAGGTACTGAAATTAGGACATTAAATATGTTGAGACTGACTTTGGAAACAAACAAAGAACTCTAAGTTCTGTTGATTTTTGCACTTGCAGGATTATGTGGAGTTCATGGGTCAGAAGTACGAGTGGTTCTGGTTCCATCCATCCGTGATGCTAACCATGATTTCATATTCCCACATGTGCTTTTTCTTTCCCACTCAAAACCCTCTCCTCTTGCTTTAGCTCATTTATCTTCTCTATCTTGACATGAAAACACTCCCTTTGCCTAAACAGACTCCTTTCGACATTCACATACCTGATCTTGAACATCAGGTACTTGATTCTTCTTATTAACAGTTTTTTTTTTACATTCCATCACTCATCTCTTCTTGCAGTTGCGGATATATTGACTGCATTCTCTTCCTCTTACTTCTTCCATACTTACAGATGACCAGTCTGGCAAACCCGGGGACCTTTGAGGCAAACCAGGTAATAAAATCACTGTGACAGAGAAACCATATTCTCTCAACTCTCAAAGTCACTTAAAACATAAACATTCAGGTGAAGGTAGGTAGCTGCACGATGAATGTACTAAAGCATCTGAGTGCGGATGAGATGTCTAGAAACCCAAGTGGAGTTCCCACAGACCGCATATCCATACTCGCAACTCATCTCCTTCGTCAGAGAAGGTATAAAACACTGTAAAATTATATTCAAACTATACTCTTTCAACTACTACCAAATACTCAAAAGAAAATGTTTTCATTGTAATGAAACCAGCTTCTATCCTCTGTATCCACCTCCCGAGAGCCTCCCTTATGATTCCTCACTAGCTCCTCAGGCTCTACAGATTCCATCAATCCCCGACATCCTCCTACTTCCATCAGACATGAGGTACTTCGTGAAGGTGAGTGTCAGTATTTTAATAGTGGCATCAAATTTAGAAGTTGTTATGTTCGAGTTTTTTTAACAAACTGAATGTTGTGAAGGTTTTATCTATTGGGGAAGCAGAAGATGAAGCCAAGTGTGTGTGTGTAAACCCTGGAAGACTTGCGAAAGGAGAAGGTTCAGGTACTTTTGTTGAGCTTACCCACAAGGGCTGTCCAGAATCGATGCATGCTTTTCTATCATCTCTATTTAAAACATATGCTGCAATATGTTATAGATAACTCTTCTGTTTCATATATAAGAAAAAGCTTCTGGTTCCTCTCACTTTAAAGATGTGGTTTAATAGTAAAAAAAGGATGGTGTGGCTTGTTAGGAGCAATATGTTACAGATAGCTTCTGGTTCCTCTCACTTTAAAGGTGTGCTTTTAATGTGCTTTTTTTTTAAGAAACAAAGAAACACTACCCAAAATAAAACTCATTATTAATCGATTTAGTTTATTACATCATTCACTCAAAGAAACGTTCAACTTCATGATCCCACAAACAAAACTCACATGCAGAAGAGGTATCCATGTCGTTGTCCTCACCGTATCTATGCCAAGCACAATTATATGCTATAAACCTATTAGTTCGGCCATCGCACCTACACTTGTCTGGAACGTATGCTTCTTTGAGCTCTTTCATCACAGGTGTGCCAAGCCACCGAATGCTGCTTCCAATCTTGTCCCGAATCTCCACCAGCTCCTCCAACGTCTTTGACATTGACGGTTTTATTAAAGAAGACAAGATCTTGAAACCCTTTTGTTTTGTTTCACCTTCAAGCGAAACGGGTCCTAGTATATATACCCAAAGCATATATATTAGTATACACAACATGCATCGGACGTATAGTACAATAATAACAAAAGAAACTGTTGGCACAAAGAAAAAAGAAGAAGATGATTCTCTTGCTTACCTTCAGGGATGCCTCTGCCTCCACCACAGATTAGGATAAGTCCATAAACATAGGTTGCTTCTTTGTTTCCTTTTTCCGCAGCTTTAGATAAAAGTTTAAGTCCTTTATGTTTTTGGTTTCTTAGAAAGTAGTTGATGATGCCTTTTAGGTACAAGGCTTGAGGATTCCCGTTTCTTCGACATCTCTTGTAGAAGTTAGATAACCTTTTGGGGTCTTGAGGCCAATTTAGAAGAGTGAGTTCGTGGAGGGAAAGTCGAGAAATCACATATTTTTCATCGCAGGTTCTTCTAAAGGTTTTAGAAACTAATCTGAGATTACGAACTGCTGACAAGGAAGAAGCTGCAGTACATGAAGATATCTCCACAAGAAGATCTTCAGGCAAAGAATCGAGAGAGATTTTTCTTTTGTTAGAGTTCTTGAATAAGCAAGACGGATGCAAAGAGGAGGATGCCATGTTGAGATTGGCAAGAACCTAAACTTCGTTTTCCTTTTTTAAGGATATTATACAATCTAAGTTGGTGATTTGTGGTTAAATAGAGGCTTACGTTTATTTGTTTTCCTTGTTTGAGAAGGAATAGAAATAAGGAATAAACCAGTGGATGAAAGAAAAGAAAAATTATTTTCCTTTTAAGGAAAAGAAAAATTATTTTCCTTTTAAGGAAAAGACAAATTAGTTCTTGTAGAATTAGAGAATGTGAATATAATATTTATGTTATGTATTAATAACTTATCAGAAAATTGTATATATACACAAGACTAACACATATTTCAACTAAAAACATAACTTATCTAAATTTTTTAATTTATATCTAAATTAAATTTTTATCACAATAATATTTATATAATATTCATCTATTTGGATTTTATAAATTTAATGGTACTTCAATTCATAAATCAGATTGTCAAAATCGTATCCTAGACCAAAGCCTTAACTTAGCATAACAAAGATTGGACCTAAAATAATTCTATTAATCTTTTCTAATAAATATGACCAAACCTTAATGACTTCAGCAGTAAGGCACAAATCACAGGCCAGTCCGCAAAGATTTATAGAGTATGCAGGGCGGGTTTGGGTAGAACTGTTGAACGCCACGGTTCATGGCGGGCTGACCTGCAGCAGTGTGGGCTACAGTGAGGCGGGTGATCCCAATTACCATCCCTAAATGATGTTCATTGGCGGTGTTGCGATAGCTAAGACTAGGAGTTTGAGACATTATTCATGGTCTCACCCCGCAAACCCAATTGATAGTGATGGGTTTGCGGGTCAATCCACTCTGCTTGATCCGTTGGAACGAGTCCTTTTTTTACTTAAAGTTCTGACCAGCAAAAACTTGCAAAGAAAAAATTGTATACATGCATCCGTTCTGCTGAGATTTGCAGATAATCTGCATGATCCACAAATAATATTAAATTTAATAATTACTTTTTATTTTTATTATATATTCATTATTTTCTAAAAGATAATATAAATATATATTTATAATTAATCTTTTTTATACTTTTAAATATATATTTACAATTCTTTTATTTTTACAATTTTTTTGTAAGTTAACAGGATGCCTGCGACTCAAATTTAGCAGATCCGCACCTGTTCCATTTAAAATCAACTCAATTATTTTAGTTTTAGTTTTATTCGGTTTTTCATGTTCGGGCTCTTGTCTCCCTCGTTTGGAATCTGTTTCTATGAATACTTTCCACCTGTTTCTGTATTCCACCATGTATTCTTCATCAGATATTTAATAAAATTTAGAAGAAAAAATCATATTCTCAAGTTCTCAACCCGTCTAGGATAATATCCTTAATGAGAATATGTTTATGAGTCTATGACAAACAGCTTGTCAATTGGACTGTGGGCTTTTTCTGGATCAAGAACTCACTTTAGCCGGATTCTTCTTTTTGGAGTTGTTAATTGGTCGGACCTTTACAAAAGCGTTTTGTAAATCCTGCAAATCAAAAGAAAGAAAGGTTTCGTTGGAAACTGAACAAAGGAGCAACAACAGGAATCAGTGAAGACATTATTAACCTAGCCTTTGTAAACTAGTCACTAGTTTTATCAACGGATCAATGAGCAGATGAACACACAAACAGATTAATCCCCATTGTAAAAAAGATGAACAAAGATACGATAACATCTCACGAACTTTTAATAGATCCTAAATGAGATTCTCTACTCGCAAGAGAATAACGCACTATGTTAAGAGCAACGACACGGGAATATATGAAGACATTAATAACCTAGCCTTTGATTTCTAGTCACTCGTTTTGTAAACGGATCAATGAGCAGATATTCACATAAACAGATTAATCCCCATTGTAAAAAGATGAAACATCTCACAAACTTCTAATAGATCCTAAATGAGATTCTCTACTCGCAAGAGAATAATGCCCCATTGTAAAGAGCAACACAAGCTTATAGAGAGATCGGAGTGTCTTTTGATAAATGTAAATAAAATCCCAAAAGAGGGCAAGAGAAGCATTGTAGTCATATGGTAAAGATCTAATAACTGGTTAGTTCAATGAATCAACTACTTGAGAGACAGTCCTAGCCATATTATCATACTACTGTACTATCAATGAGGCATTAACATAATTATATCCCCAATCTCCATAATAGACATACTTCCTAATACAATCTCCCACCTCTAATCGCTGGATGATGTGTAGACACAAACCCCAAGCTAAAAGTCTCAGCTTTTATGAACGATAGACTACTAATCTACAAGCTTGTGTAAGGCCGTGGATGAAAACCGTGAATTGATTACCTTATCTGAATTATCATTAGCAGATGCTTGTTCACCAGTCCAAAGAGACTCCAAATTGAAGTAAACCCTGGCCTTCTCATCAAGTGCATGGACTACAAACTTCCCTAATTGCATCCAAAAGAAAGACAATTACAGCCACAACAGAGAAATAAATAAAAATCAAGACTTTGAAGTAGAAAAACACGAACCGTAATCAATGACAATCCACTTGGTATCGTAGCCTTGTACACAAGGAAGCATTACATGTTTGGCTCCTCTCTGCTTCTGCTTAGCCTTTTCAACAAACAAACTCAACAATCCTCAATGAATATTTTTTAAAAAAGTGTAGATTGTGAAGTCTCAACGAGTATACCCTGTAGACGAGAGCTTGAGCGATGTTCTTTAAGTGCCAATCGGATCTTCCGGTGGCGATGATTGTGACATCGGCCCAGCAAGACTGGTTCTGCGTTGGAATCACAATCACGTTGTCTGCTTTCACGTCGGAAAGTATCTTCTCCACTTCGGGAATGGATAGAACCTCTGAGATATCACGGGCGCCGGCGGAAGAGGAAAACGAGGGATTCGAAGCGGAAAGCCCTAGCTTCCATGATTGATCTAGAAGTGACGGTGAAGGTGGTGATTTGAGAAGAGAGGGAAGAGAAGAAGAGCAGCGAGATCGGAGAGCAGCCAACATGAGGTTTAGTGTGGTTGTGAAATGGCCACGATTGGGGGGAGAAAAACCCTAATACCTTCTTTGTCCTACGACGATTGACCTGAACGGCGATGTGCTCGTTTCGATTTCCCTTACCTTCTTCTTTTTGCTGAAGTATCCCTATACTTATGGTTAATTATAACATAGACAATTAAATTTAATGTTTTTTTTTAACTTTTTATAATATAGTAATAACTAATACATCATTATTAAAATAAATCTATTTAAATATGACAATTAATAATATAATAAGAAAAATATAATAATATCTAACAAAATTCAAATTATTATATATTTCTATTTTTTATAATTATAAAATTTTATCCCTAAAAGAATTTCAATCTTTCTATATATTTTTAAAAAAATATAATTTTAATCTTGATATTATTAGTTTCTTTTATATGTCTACAAATTTTTAAAATATTGTTTTTTTGATAATTAAACAACTTTTAAATCGATTTTTTATTTTTTATTAATTTTAAATACAAATTGATTAATATACATTATCTAAAAAATAGATAAAAAATCTATCTAATATTATAATTTTAAATATATACATATATATTTTTAATTTTTTAAAAACTGTTTATTTTATCTTAATTTTATGTTCAATTAAATAAAAATTATATTAAAATATTGATAAAAAATGGTAAAACTAAAATATTTTTAATTTTGTTTTAAATATAATTTAAATTAAAAAAAATAGATTACTGTATTTGTATTTGTATTTGATGCAGGAAAACACATAGTACTTAAAACAATACGGATTTTAAAACCTGTTAATTATGATATTACTAACTGTTTCAACTATAAAAAGTCCCAATACAGTTTTATAGTCTATAATTTTACTATTTTATGAGAAATTATGTATGATGACATCATTTGAACAGTCTCATATATAATGATATTTTTATACTACCTAAAATAATTTTTTAAGTAATTTGTATTTTTGTTATGTGACTCGAAACCTAGATTTCTTAGTGTAAAATCATTAATATTTTTTAGTCAACATGATTTTGTAGTTCAAGATTGTATCCAAAAAAATTTGAAGAAAAAAAGATTGTATCCAGAATTTTTGTTTTTTAAAAAAAAGTGGGTAAATTAGGCAAGTTGTTATGATTTATATAAAAACATTATTCTCATCAAAAAACAATGTGATTTGGATTTTATATTTTAACTAAAAAAACTTCACTAGAAACCTTAAAATCACTAGAAATATCTTAAAACCACTACATAATTTTTTTAAAATAATAGTAAACTTCAAACTACATTTTAAATTTTTAAGTTAAATAATAATGATTGTAAAGAACATTTTTTGAAACATTTTTTTTTTGAAACACTCATATTTAAATAACATATTATTTATAATTTTAATATAAATCAATTCACACTCCACATTTCACCATCCTAAATATTTTAGGTGTTTCTTCCACCTTGATAATCAGTATAACATATGCAAAAAAACATAAAACACACCAATTTTAAAACAAGTTTACTGGTCAACTATAAAATATTAGTGGTCATTTTGTTTAGTTATTTTCTGGATCTAGCTAGTATTTCACATATTATGATAAATACATCAATAATTTTTAGATCCACTTTCTCGCCTAGAATAATGGTTATACACATAGGTATAGTTAAATGATAACCGAATATGTTTTGACTATTTGATTTCTAGTTAAAATTCATTACATATCTTCAAATATTTAATTTTAAGTTAAGTTTACTTTTTATCATTCAGCTAGGTATATAATATATAATTTTCTATTCCTATTTGAATCAAATTTGTTTTATTGTTTAGTAATATGTTCAAAAAATTCAACAATGATGGGTAGGACACTGTCGGATGTTAGTATTTACGGCTTCATGGTCAAAAGAGATGTCTAGTTTTGAGTGGGATAACCGGCAAGGAAGTGTTGAATTTGAAATCGGGATAATTGATAAGTAAACGATTTCGATTTAAGATTTAAGAAAAGTTTCAATATTAAAATCGAAATTGTTTACTTATTTTATGTAATAGTTGAACCCTGTTAGAAGCTGTTTACTTATTTTTGAATAGAAATTAAACCAATCAAAATTTATTACAAGAGATTATAAATTATTGAAAACTGCTTATAAGAGTTTTAAGCATTTCGTAGAAAAGTACCAAGATTTTTGTAGATGTTTTTAGATTTAAGAAGCTCCCTTATTTATTTATAAGGTAGAAGTCAATTTTTCTTTTCTAGACTTTTCCTTTTATCTTTAAGGTATTTCTGTTTTACTATTGATTTTCTTTTTTGTGCCAATTTTTTTTTAATGATTTTCTATTTTTTACCGATTTCAATAAGTCGATTTGAATTTAGAAAAGGCTATGATAAAGATGTCAAATCTGCCTCCTTTGTGAACTCATTGAATTTTCAAAAAATACTAATTTGATATGAATTATAATCGTTCTATTTAAGTGTAGTTTATACGTTTGGAAGAGATGAAATTACATTGCGAGACACTCTACGAAAACACTTGAAAATCAATTCAAATATCCTAAAATCAATTACTTAAAATATTATTACAAAATTGTAGATATCAAAATATATTTTAAATTATTAAATATGATACTAGATTAGAAAAGAATTTTAAAATTAATGTTAAAATAATAGATGATTTGTTATTTTAATAGAAATGAATTCATGTATCAGATTAAATACAATCTCTTAAATATTTATGGATCATTTAGATATCCGATTGGTGTAAGGTAATATATCCAAAAGACATAAAATATGACAGTTTTTGCTATTAAAAACATTGGAAGTAATTTATTGCTGCTGATCAGTATAAAATTTGAACAACAATAAAAAAGCATAAAACATAACAAATTAGGACAAGTTTTTTTAAGGGAATTGGTTCTTTTTCCAGCTCGACAAAATTACAGGTACGTAAAAGAAAGTTTACAAACTGGTTGACTATGAAAATAAAAGTGGTCATTGGTTAAGTTATTTTGTGGATCTAGTGTACTCATCTATTATGATAAATACTTCAATAATTTATAGATCCATGCACGTTGTGGCACTATAATAATGGTCATATGTTTAGTTGTTATTTATATTATTTTTTTATGAGTAGCATAGTCTTATTTGTGTGTATATAAGAGGGTTCACGAGTGGTTAGGATTGTCAACTCAAACCTAAGACTCTCCGAATAGAAAAAGAAGAAGAAAAAGAAAAAAGAAAATGGTTTCAGAAAATGAAAACGAAGAGAATCGGTCAGCAGTGATCGGAAAATGGAGAGAGCGTCCTCCAACTTCTTACTTGGTTAAGTTTGAGTCATTTCGAAGCTTAATGAACCTAGTGAAAGATGGCAAATACGTGTCTCGTCCTTTCACCGTCGGTGGATACAATTGGTATTTGAATATTTTTTTTTTTTTTTGTAATTCTTGTTATTTTGTCTACTCACAGCATTTTTAATGTTTTTTTATCATGAATGAATATTGAAATTAGGACGTTCGAAATCTACCCCAACGGCGACAAAAGAGTCGGCGCGAGTGGAACCATTTCGCTTTACGTAAGAATCGATACGTCAAGTCTTATCAAGGATCCAAAAGATGTGTATGCAGAGATCAAGTTCTTCGTCTACAACAGAATCAAGGACAAGTACTACTCACGCCATGGTACGTACTGTGCATGATCTCTATATATAATACTTTGGGTCCTTAAATAAAATACGAATTAAACATATATTATTGTTGTAGAACCTCAAGCGAGGAGGTTTCATTTGTCTAAACCCGAATGGGGAATACCATCAATCCAAAGTACGGCTAACTTCTTGGACCCCACAACCGGTTACGTTTTTGATGGAGACCAGTGTGTCTTTGGAGTTGACGTCTTCGTTGCTCAACCCTTCAAGGAAATGGAAGTATTCTCCTCTCACGAGCACATACACGAGCCCATTTTCACATGGAAGCTCACCCAATTCTCAACTCGCTTTCGTGATTCTTACACATCTGACCTCTTTACTTCTGGAGGAAAAAATTGGTCAATCCTCTTTCTCTAATATATATCATATAGTTTATCATCTACATGCATGTGTTGATACATATATAATGCTAATGAAATAGGGTAGTGAAGGTGTATCCAAATGGAGATGGTGATGGAAAGGGAGATTCATTGTCACTCTACTTGCTGAGTGAGTCTAATGAAAAGGCTTATGTCCGAGCCAAGCTACGAGTTCTTGACCAAATCAAATCAAACCATGCTGAGAAGCTAGGTCTGTAGTGTTTCACAACTATTTTTTATTTTTATTTTCTCTTTTAACTACTACGTACACTTTTATTGATTCCTCTCTTCTTATGGATAGTCGAGGGATGGTCTAATGCAGCAGAAAATAGTGGATGGGGTTTCCAAAAGTTTGTACCATTTGCACATCTTAACGATGAATCTAGAGGTTTACTGGCCGAAGACGCCCTCAAGGTTGAAGTCGAAATCATTGCCTTCTCCACCACAGACGCCACCTTAAATGTTTAGGATATATATGTTTTATATCCTTCCTTCCATATTTCAATGATTCATGTTTTATTTTTATTTTTCTGCATTTGATATCACGTTTTACTTTTTTCATTAATAAATTTTACTTTAAAGTTAAATTATAAAATGTTATTGGTTTCGCATTATTAAAAATTAATTAATCATTTATACTGATTAAAAATTTAATTATTACGTAAAAAATAAGAATATGTATCTAATATTTGAAATATGTGAAATATCTAAAGCATCAATATTTCAAAATTCAAGTACAATAGGAGTAATAATAAGAGCGTTAATATATACGATGAATCAAAATTAATGTAGATTTCTTAGCAAATTTATTTTATAATTTAATATAATAGTTAGTTTTTAATTACGTAAAAATTAATTTGTTTAAAATTTAAAATAAAACATCAAAATATGGATAAATATAAAGTATATAAATGATGACTATACTGCACACCAAGTCTACAAAAAGTTAGTTTTGCAATTAACTAAAATTGGCTTTGAATTTGAGTTTCGTAGAATAGACTTATCCGCCATCTACTTATTTCAAAAATTTGAAAGAAGTTAATTTTTGTAATTGACAGATTTTGATTTTCCAAAAGTAGACTGCAAAAAAAGTCTACAACAATGTATATTTCATCTGAAGTCTATTCGGAAACCTGACATGTTAATTTTGTGTTTGACCAAAATTAAAAGATAGATTTTTTAAAAAGTTTTTTTTTTGCAGACACAGACAAAATTATAAGTCTACACTTGATTTAATTTTTCAACAATCTTGTAATTTTTTTATTCAAACACAAAACTAACATATCTTTGTAGAATATACTTCTAATGATGTCTACCAAAAATAAATAAAGTTTTGGTTAAATGCAAAAACTATTATCTCATAAACTTATAGTTAAGTTTGTTGTATGCAGAATTTAAATAAAGTCTACTCTAAAAAGTCAAATCATTTATACTGATTAAAAAGAAATTAATAAGTAAAAAATAAGAATGTGTATCTAATATTTGAAATATGTGAAAGAATCTAAAGCATCAATATCTCAAAATTCAAGTACAAGAAGAGTAATAATAAGAACGCTAATATATACGATGAATAAAAAATGTAGACTTCTTATTTAAGTCTATTTTGTAATTTAATATAATAATTACATTTTAATTATGTAAAAACTAATTTGTTTAAAATTTATAATGAAACATCAAGATATGAATAAATATAAAGTATATAAACTAAAATTTGATACAATTAAACAATGTGAAAAATATAGATTGGTTTGCTAACCATGTTTTGGAGTTTTTGATTTGGGGTTTACTAAATTGAAATAGAAGTCTATTTGAATAATGGAACTTAGTGGTGGCAAACGAGTCGTACTGTCCCGCACAGTTCTGCCCCGCTGCAGTTTTGGTTTGATGCGGATCATTGCGGTACAAGCCCGCGCGGGACGCGGTCTGAGAAATGCTGACCAGTCCCGACCCACGTTTTGGACAGGCCTTCGCAGTATAGACCAGGAGGACAACAATCTTTACATGTCACCTGCAACAAGAAGAAACCAAGAGAGTTGAGAATACAACATAAGTCAGTTCTATGAATGAGTTAAACAGAAGGAAGAGATGTGTTATATATATAGCAGAGAAGTATCTTTTTGTTAGAAGACTCTGTGACTTGTAATACTGCAGCGTAAAAGCAAGTATCTTTGTTAAATATGTATATAGCTTCTCTTACTTTCTGGTGAAGATCAGTGCAGACGGATCTTTTTGTGTCGATTTTCTAAGAGAGTCCCTTTTAGACATGGATGTTGGATCAGTCTCTTTATAATTTGACGCATAATCCTTTCCAGATCTCTCTTCTTCAGCTAGAACAAATGATTCTTCAAATAAAAATTCAGATAGAGAAAGTTAATAAACAACAAAATCGCATATCAACGCAAATGCTTACACAGAAACAGAACATGTAAACAAGACAAGCTTACACAGAAACAGAACATGTAAACAAGACAATCTTACATAGAAACTATAAACAACATCAAAACAAGACAAGCTTAACCTCAGATAGAACAAGACAAGTTTACAACATGTGTTTTTCATTGAGTGTTGCTCGAAACTGCTGACATACTTCAAACGAAACAATTTGGGTTCCATTTACCATTCGCAAAGATGCTTAATACCAAAAGAGTATGTAAGAGAACAAGAGAAACAAGACATATAGTTAAGACACATAGATAGATGATGTTGGTGTTATCACTTCCCGGGGAGCTCCATAAATATTGGCAGAGAAGATACCTAACTTCTTCTCACTTAGGCAAGGACATAGAAGCTCCTTAGCGTTTCTTTAGTGGTCTCTGAAAAACATAAGTTGAGGTTTGTATATGTATTCTATTGAAAGTTTTTTTTTTAAAGCAAACGAGTGGGGAATGTGAATGGCTTTACTCATGGTTCATTGTTAGCTTCACATGGTTGTTTACTACTTGTAGTGTCTCTGTCTGCATTAGCCTCTGGCTTGTTATGCTTATATCCAAGGCGAATTAGAATCAAAAGGGTGAGAAAAAAAGAAAGAAAAGAAGAGACTGAAGAATTACATACTTGCTCGATATGTTGTCAGTGAAAGTCTGTTGCTCCAGATCGAAGACAAAGAGAACACCAGAAGCAAGATTGGAGCTTGAATCGCCGTAGCTGGAGCACAAGAACCATAGTCGGAGTTTTGTCGGTGATCCAAACTTATTTTGCTTTGTCGGTGAACCTCCTATGGTGCAGATGGAAGACGTATGCATCACAAGAACCACCATCAGAGCTCAAAACGCCATCAACTGAATTCCATTTCAGTAAAAATCACCTATGAATTTTATTTCTCTAATCTTCTCAGGTTTTTTTCAGGTGAAGAGACTAACTGCAGAGAATGATGTGGGTCCTCAATTTCTAGCATGTTTATTTGGGCTTATCTTACATCAAGCCCAATTTCACACAGTTCCTATCTCACGAGGCCCGCCATAAAATTGGGCCTAGATGTTCATATCCAATCTCGCTTCGATGCAAAGCTTAACGGACCTAGTTCGTGGGTAAGTTCAGGAATTGCCATCTCTAGATGGAAGTATAAACCGAAAAAAGTCTATTTGATTTTTTTTAAACTAACAGAAGAGTAAAATCAATGGTAAAAGACTACAATTGTTTTGTTTCTCTTTCATGATCATTGATAAATCATGGTTGAAGCCAACTCGAACAGAAGAGTTAAATCAATGGTAAAAGACTAAAATTTATCCAAAGTTTTACAATTTAGTTTTTTCTCTAGTAATTTATGTAAAAGACTAAAATTTATCCATCTTTATAAATCTAAATCTTTCACACGTACATATATAACTTTGTATATTGTTTGGAAATTTAAGTCCACGCTAGTAAAGCCTAAAAGGCATATTCCTTTGTAAACTTGCAAAAAAAGAAGCATATTCTGGTCAACCACATATTAACCCAAATATAAAATTAGGTTAACGTGTATATGAATTCTCATTTCACATGGTATATTTTTGTGAATATACACTCATGAATTTCTGAATTTTAAACAAGTAGCCCACTTTTAATTCTTTTTTCCGGGGTTAAGTTATACTCCTTCCGTTTCATATTAGTTGTCGTTCTAGATTTATGCACACAGATTAAAAAAACATTTAATTTTACATATTTTCAAAATAAAAACACTATTACCAATACACCTAACCATATATCAACCAATAGAAAAATAGAATAGATAAAAATACCAATAAATTTTGCATTGAAAACCGAAAACGACACTTATTTTGAAACAAAAATTTTACTCCAAAACGACATATAATTTGAAACGGAGGGAGTAGTACAATAAAATCTCTATAAAAGTATTAAAGAAAAAAAATTAAAAACAAAAAGTCTTTGGAAACCGAATTTGTAAGATAAGATATTCTACTATATAACTCTGGATAATTACATTTTCTACTTCCTTAAAAACAGTATTAAATAGAACCGTTTGGTTGTTGCCGAAGAAAAAGCGAGAAGACACACAAACGAAAGAAACATTTTGAGGAAGAAGAAGAAGAAAAGAGGATTTGAACGGTAGACGTACGCCAACAAAAGAGAAGAGAATTTTCCACCTCTTATGGATGATACACGTCGTCTCTGTATCTTATTCTTGTAGCAGAGCTATTCTCGTGATTAATTCGAAACCCTAATGAGATCCATCGATCATCGTCCAATGGAGGAATCAGCTAATACGTCTTCCTCTTCTTCCCATTATTTCTCTATTTTCACGAACTACCCTCTGATCTCCGCCGTCTTAGCTTTCACCATCGCACAACTCATCAAGTTCTTCACCACTTGGTACGTTTTACGATGTTACGTGTCACTCATTCTTTCTTGGTTAGAGATTATTTGATCAGAGTATTCATAGCTTCTGAGATATAAGTTTGGATAAAGATTTTCAAGATTGTTGAGTTAAAATAATGTTTGTAAGTTTTGTGAAGGTATAAGGAAAATAGATGGGATCTGAAACGGCTTGTTGGGTCAGGAGGGATGCCTTCTTCACATTCGGCAACAGTTACAGCTCTAGCTATGGCTGTTGGTTTACAAGAAGGTTTTGGAGGATCTCATTTCGCTATCGCATGCATTCTCACATCCATTGTACGTTTTTCTCACTCACTTGATCACCTTTTCTTGATATGCCCTTGAATATTTTCTTACGAGATAGCCCTATTAACCATCATTATCAACTGTCTTTTAACTAAGAAAAACTAAAAACCGTCTCTTAAGAGATATAAGAGTCATTACCTAGCCGAAAAGTGTAAAAAAAAACAAAAAAAATAAAATGTCAAATAATAAGAGATAATGATGCTCTTAAGCCTACAAGTCGGAATACTCTTACATATATCTTTTTCTTTGTCAGTAGTGGATATATACGTTGTTATCTCATTTATTCATCTATTTTCTGCATTATCTTCTCACTTATAACAATTTCATTATCTTCTCACATATGTTATAACAATTTCCTTGTCATGTTTTAAGGGTTACTGACTTTAGGAGATGGTTAAATAGTGTGAGGGGGTGTTGTTGTGTTTTGTGTGGCAGGTGATGTATGATGCAACTGGTGTAAGATTACATGCTGGACGCCAAGCCGAGGTTTTTTTTTTTTAATTTCCTTGTTTTCTTTTTGTGTCAACAAGCTCTGTTTCCTTTTATTGATTATGGCTCTGTTTCATTTTTTTCAGGTTCTAAATCAGATTGTGTATGAACTTCCAGCAGAGCATCCCCTCGCTGAAAGCATACCATTGCGTGAACTTCTCGGTCATACTCCTCCACAGGTAAGATCAGACCAATAGGGACTTTAAAAAGTGGCTTTTCATGAATTGTTGTCAGTACCTGAAACATATCTTTTTTGGTGTCATGTCATCAGGTCGTTGCGGGTGGAGTGCTTGGGACTGTAACAGCAGTTTTTGGATACTTAGTCATCTTGATAGTCAAGTAAATGCTCACATTTTCTGTTCCAATATCGTGTGTGGATGCCACTGGTGGTGCGTAGCTGAAACAGCCATGGCAAGTAAATGGACTCCGGAAACTGGATTATTTTTGTGTGTGTTTTTGCTGGTCAGCACTTTGTCAGTGACAACATAGTATAGGTTTGCTCTTGTAAGGAAAACATGAAAAAATGTCATTATACCTATCTATGAAGTGGGTAAGCTTGTGCCTTGAACTACAACGAACATGATCCGATTATACAGCAGGGTCAATACTTTGAAACTCAGCCTTTACATCTTTATCGTAAATTGCCCGGTTACATCCAATGATAAGCAACGCCAAGCAATGGAATCCCACCTCGAAGTTTCATCTCATTTCCTTTTTTTAACGTCCATAGTTTTTGCCTGTAGAGCTAATGCTGATTTTCTCTAATTTTATTTGGCTCATTAAACTCATATCTTAGCATTAACTTATGTCTCCTCTGCCACTTTATCGACATTGATTCCTTTAATGTTGATTCAACTTCAACCTCTTGAGAAGAGACAGATTGATTTATCTAAACAAACACATTAAGACAGCTAGGGTCATGAGAACATACTGGACTTCTTCTGGTGGGATGAGACGTGGTCTGATGGCGTTAGATGTGCGGCAATATTGGCGTCAAGGGACGTTTCAGTCGTACGTCGCAACAGAGGCTCCCTCTTGGCTTATGGAACATTTTGGATTTGATGGAGGAGCTTGTTGGGGGGTTGGTCTTCCCTTCTAGTGAGGGTCAGTACTCTGTGTTTACTGTCTGTGTAGTCTCCTGCGTATTTGATCTGACTCCGTTGAGGGATTTTATGATATAAAAGGAAATTCAAGGGAAAGAAATGTATGCCAAGTATCAGTCATGTCAATTTTGATTCACTACGGTTTATGCCAAGACACCTGCATTCCACTAACTTCACAGCTTTTAAGTTACAAGAGCATCAGCATTGGATAATCTATATAATAGTATTTCATGAATCTGTCACTTTGAGAGACTTTTGACCATTTGTGAAATTGAGAGATATGTTTGTTTGCATGTGGCAAGTGATTTGCTACTGCGAAATATTGTTCACTTTTTTTTTTTTGCCAACAAATATTGTTCACTTTTTGTCACAAGTTCTTACAACATACGACTAAGACATGTGATCTACGATTAAATATTATTCATTTCGTTGTCACTGATTCCTGGGCAAAAGACGCAGAAATTTTTAATTTTTACTCACTATTCTTTTAATGATTCAAAATCGCAATTTGCGATTTGTTACACGATTGATTAATCGCGCAACAGAAAATGAATAACAAACTGCAACTTGTAACTTGCAATCTGATTATGCGATCAGTTGCAGGTTGCATGTTGTAGCAACACGTATGTTGCAGCAACACGTAAATGAACATGGCCTCACTCAACAGTCGACACAACCATTTTTATTGGCTACTGATATTTTAAGAGCATGATTAACCCGGGTTTCTTAAGGTGGGGTTCTTAGCGGAAGTTAAGAAACTGTTTCATAACTTTTAACTAAAAAAACTAAGAACCGGTTTTTAAATAAGGACTTTAAGAACCGGTTCTTAGCTTTTTAGTTAAAAGTTAAGAAACAGTTTCTTAACTTCTGCTAAGAACCCCACCTTAAGAAACCCGGGTTAATCATGGTCTAATGTTAAAATTTGTTGGTAGAAACCATATGAGTTTTTCACCAGTGATGATGTTGTAACTTCACAATTTCAATGTATAAAATTATAGCGGATATCATCTAACCAAAACCAATAACAAATACAATACTCCCACTGTTTCAAAAAGATACGTATTCTAGATTTTTTACACATATTAAGAAAACGCATTAAAGTTTGATTGTAAGTACATTATTTTCTGTAAATAATAATTTTCTATAACTTTTAACCAATAAAAATCCAATAAATAATATTAATTTTTTTGGAATTTATAATTTTTCATTAAATAATACATTAAAAATGTAAAAAATGTATTTTTTTAAAACAATTTTTTTTTCTATAATATAGATCTTTCTGAAACGGAGGGAGTAAAATTTAAGGAACAAAATGACAAATAGTGAATCCATAAGAAACCAAAGACGGTCCACAAGCAGTAGAGGGGACTGTCAAGGACCACGTGATTTTGTCAGTCAAACACGGACCCGCCTTCCCCAAACCCGGACCGACAAAAACCCATCTCTCGCCGCTCCTTCAAGATCTCTACCCGTACACGTGTCATATTCTTCACGAAACTACCTTCATCTTCTAAAATCTTAAATCAAAGATTCTAAAGTTACCGTTAAAAAAGTACCAAGTGTATCTTAAAATAATACCCACTCTCGGGAACTACATTAGAAGTTCAAACTTTTTCCTAAACTCTTTGCTTTTCACCAGATTCCTCCTAATTGTTTGTGATTGTTCTCTTTGCTTTTAATTAACACTATATAGTGGTGATTCGTGAGTCACTTTCTCCCCACGTACACATGATTAATGGAGTACTATTTTTTTAACATTGTTCGCAGCATTTTCACGAACAAACCAGATCTGAGCACTATTATAAAAACCATTTACACTATTATTCTGAAAATGAAAACAAAATAACAACTCTGGGGCCTATATGATTCTGTGTTAACTGATATTTTAGAGACTTACAATCAGATTAATGATCTAAAGCAGAACAAGTATTCAAGCGATTAAAAAGAATGGTACTTAGTTGCCTAATTATGCAATATCATTTAGAAAAATATCTTTCTGTTTGCTAAAAAAATATTTTTAAAGATAGATGTAACGTTTCTCAATACTGTTTTGTGATTGATACCGGTTTTGGCTAAGTGGGGTGCTCTACCTATTATTAGAAAAACATTGTTTTGTGATAGATATTAAAACGGTACAATCATTTTCGTTACACCAATCAAACTTATAGTGGATTATAGTATTTAGCTAACTAAATCCAATTAATGTAATTTATGAACTATCTAAAATAGAAATCATTGAGTGGGTGTGGGACAATAATGCGGATACGACATCAGTAATTGAACAAAATTTGATACTCGACGGATACTAAAAGCATTTCTAATCTTATTTCATTTTTAGTTCAAACTTCACTTTAAAATAATTTTTATTTACTTTATTTTAAGTTCATAATAAAATAAAATAAAAATAATTACAAAATGAAATGATCGTATATATTAATTTTTTGCTCATTACTATATTGTGAGTACAAAGTTGAATAAAAACTCCACTTTACTTTAGAAATACTTCGTTTTGCAGTAGAAAATGGTGTAGTACGTTGAAAATGAGTATTATTATTACAAAACCACAGCATTATCACGAACCAGATCTGAGTATTATTACAAAACCCACAACATTACACTGTTTTCCTTAAAATAAATTTTTTTTAAAAAACAGAAAAAAGCTCTGGGGATATATTAATATTTAATATTGCCATTCCGATAGAAAAAGACAGAACTTAATTGGAGTTATCAAGACTATCATTCTCTCTACAATAACCAATCTGGCATTAATGGTCTCTCTGCTAAATCTCTCACATCATCAAGTTGGGTGTACGAGAGTGACGACTCTTTGATTGATTCGCCACATCTTCCTCACTTCGATTTACTTCCTCCAAGTCATCTCTCTTTTTCTATCCATTACATTCTAAATTAATATATATAAAAAAACATTATACTATACTGCTCGGCTCATAAGAGTTGAATACAGATCTCTGTTTTTTTTTTTAATCTTGAGAAGAATGAGATCTCAAGGGGTGGAAGGCAACAAAGGATGGCTTGGACCAGTGACGCCAGAGATTTCTAGCGGAAATGGTAATACCGGTTTTGAGTTTCAGAAAGGTGTAAACCGGACACCAAACCACCACCGGTCCACTATTGGCAAACCAGCACCGTCGAAATGGGACGACGCTCAGAAATGGCTCTCCGGCGTTGGTTTTGCTCGCGGCGGCGGCGTAGGGGGAGAGAAGAACCACAACTCAAGGAACTGTAAACCGAGAAACTCGAACGCTGATGATCTCAGACTCATAGCTTCTGCTTCGCAGAGAGAACGTGAAGGAGAGGATCAGTACGTTGAGTACGACGAAGAGGGAGCGGGAAGGCCTGAGGTGGAGACGAAGAACGTAGACTGTGGAGAACCGGGCGGTTCGGCTTGGAGGAAAGAGAGTATTAATCCAACGGCTGCGATGCGATCAGTATGTGTGAGGGACATGGGGACTGAGATGACTCCGATAGGTAGCCAAGAGCCTTCCAGAACGGGTACGCCTGTTCGAGCCACGACGCCGGTTGGGAGAAGCCCTGTGACGTCACCAGTGAGAGCTTCTCACGGCGTCGAGGCGGTGAGGACGGCGACGGAGACGGTGGTGACGGAGGCTAGAAGCGTAGCGAGTGATAATAATGAGAAGATTAGATTTGGAGATAATAATGATAAGGCAATGAATGCTATGGAAGCTAGAGCCATGGCTTGGGATGAAGCAGAACGCGCTAAATTCATGGCTAGGTAATTAGTCTCTCCGTTTCATATTACTTTTCGTTGTAATGAAAAAAAATTGTTTCAAAATAAGTATCGTTTTAGAGTTTTAATGCAAAATTCATTAATAAAAATTTTCACTTTATTATTCTAATGTTTAAAATATGGTTAGGTGTATAGTTAATTGTATTTTTATTTTAAAAATATATAAAATTATATGATATGTTTTCTTAATATGTGTGTATAAACCTAGAACGATAAGTAATATGAAACAGAGTGACTATTAATTAAAGTAATATAAGGTATAATTAGTGTTTGACGTGGCTTCATTATTTATCAGTGCTAAGACTTTGATTTTTGCTGGAATGTGATTAGGTATAAGAGAGAGGAAGTGAAGATAGAGGCTTGGGAGAATCATGAGAAGAGAAAGGCTGAGATGGAGATGAAAAAAATGGAGGTAAGATTATTATCATCCAATGGTAAAATGGTAAAACCAAAAAAAAAACACATTGTGGATTTATTTGAGGAAATGTGTGGATGGTGTGTAGGTGAAGGCTGAGAGGATGAAAGCTAGGGCGGAGGAGAAGTTGGCGAACAAGCTGGCGGCTACAAAGAGGATAGGAGAGGAGAGGAGGGCTAACGCGGAGGCGAAGTTGAATGAGAAGGCGGTGAGGACATCGGAGAAGGCTGATTATATAAGGAGAAGCGGCCACTTCCCTTCTTCTTTCTCCTTTAAGATTCCATCTTTCTCTCTGTGTTGGTAGCCATCATTAGTGTTTTACTTATTACTCTCAGTATTTTCTTTAGAATGTAACCGTGTATGGATTTAGTGATGCAATAACTAACGGACAATATAAGTATAACGGCTTTGTTTGGGGAAGTAGATAGAATAGAAAAGAAAGTTTGGAGAGATGATTATGGTGTTAGCAAAACTAACATTTGTAGGTTTAGTAGTACGACCCAAGTATTAATAGAAACAGGGCCGGCTAAAAGTCCGTGTCTCCGTATATTAGAAGTTAAGGGATCCAATTTTTTAATAAATACATAGTAAGAAGTCTTGTGAACTTGGAAGCTCCAACTCTTAATCCTCCAAGCATCCCCTCTTGGTGAGCCACTTAAAAGCTGGGTACAATCCTTCTTGCATTAGCCTCGATCCAAACCTTAAACTCTGCTAGCGCATGCATTGTTACATTATCTTAGGTGAAAAGTTTTTAAACCATAATATCCTTGTAGAACTTCCTTTTTAGGATATATCAGACAAATGGAGGAAAAAAAATATGCTAAGGTTTTATTGAGCACCTTTTGAATTTTGCATAATTCAAAAAGTGATCAAAAAGAGTTAGTATACTAACTAAAACTTTTGAATCGTTTAGTAGGTTCATACAGAGTTGGATGGGTTGAACTCGGAACTTCAGGCTTCGGCCCTAATTAATATATTTATTTAAAATTGCTAAAATGAAAAAGAATCAATTACGAATAATCAAAACAATGTTAGATGTTCAATATAAGGAGGTCAAAGTCATAAGCTTCAAATAATTGAGTTTTATTATGATATGTGTAATTATAATTTTAGTCAAAATTGCTAATCAAATACACAATTCCTATAAAAAGAAAACCTACATGAAAAATGTATTTAATTTTCTGTTAGCATATATTATATCCATTCCACAAAACAACTCTTTCATTTGTTCACACATACTAAAAACATTTTAAATTTATATCATAAATACAACATTTTTTGTGGCCAACAGTTTCAATAAAGTTAAACCAATCAAAAATTTAATAAAACCAATCATTTTTGATATTTATAATTTATCATCAATAAATTATAAAAACTACAGAAAACACAAAATATTATTTATGTAACTTTTTTTTAAAGTATTTACTTGAAATCATTGTAAAAAACAAATTTATGTTATAATAATTTAATACTTGGTGTGTATATGTAGTTTTTAGGAAGTTATGTATGTTGATTTTATAATTTCATTTGATATTAATGAAATTATTCTCCAGAAAACTATCATTTCTAATAATATTTTAAATAGCAGAAAGTCATAGTTCCAGAAATTTATTGTACTAACAAATATTTATCATTTTTAAAAAAGTTTTAAAAAATTCGAATATTTATTAATATAAGTTAAGAAGATTATAGTGTTTATTTGTTGTTTAGATCACCTATATTATTTTTACGCATGCATCATCTATATTCAAATCGACTATAACAAAATGTTATTTAAACATTAAAAATTACGAGAATTTAGGGGATCCTTTTAGAAAATCAAATTAAATGAAGGGGGCAAATATTGATATGAGGACTAAAAATCGGCAACTAATTTACGATTACGTCCTTAAGCTCCCGACTCGAGAGACGCCCCTTTTTGTCTCCTCTCCGCCTTTGCTCGTCCCCTCTCGACGGTATCCACCACCCGTACTCCATCCTCAACGGAACCTTTGCATCATCTCAACTTCATATATATCCTCCCTTTGCTTCTCGTTTCGTCCTTGTTAATCCAGCAGGTCTCGCTTTCGATTTCTAGGGTTTCGTGGTTCGGATCACGAGTTCTTGCTTGAAGTCAAGCGATTCAATAGCGGTTTCTTCCGGTGAAACCTCGAGATTTCGTCTCTGCGATTCTGAATTTGAGCACGGTTAGTCACTTGGTCGTTTATTTTCAGTTTGGCCTAACAGAAGATTTTGAAATAGCAATTTCAAGTGGTGTCATTGAAGTTAAGCTTAGAACTGTCTTTTATGGCGGGTAGGAGGAATATTAGATATCCTGATCATGAACTGAGAGGCCAAGAATCGAATCCTAGATTTTCCAGGCGTGATAGTGTTTACTCAAATGAGAATTATGACCATGCGAGCAACGGTGCTCTTGATAATGAAAAGGGACGGGTTAGTAGTAATTTAAGACACGGGGATAGCGGTAACAGTGGGTGTAGTAGATCTTTGAAGAGCAATCCAGATAGTAGAGAAGCCTTTGTTGATCGTGGACCTAAAAGATGTGGGCTTTCAGCTAGGTCTGTGGATAGGGAACCAGGTGAGCTCTCTAGTGAGAGTGGTTCTGATGAGTCTGAATCAGTGGTGAAAGTTAATGGAGCTGTGAAGCAGGTGGATAACAGAACTCAAAGCCCTGAAGAAAAAAAGAGAAAGTTTTCACCCATAGTATGGGACAGAGATGAGCACGAAAGAAGCAGAAATGAAAAACTTGTGGAGGTCACCCCTCTTCCTCTTCCTCCCCCACCTCCACTGGTTAAGAGGTTAAGCCAGTCACCTAGTGTCAATTGTGTTGGCAACTCTCCTTTTCCGCCTACACAGAGTAACATGCATGAAGATCCTAAGCAAGTTGGTCTTCTTGAGGTTTCTGCTCCTACTTTGTCATCTCCGGTAGAGATATCTTCTTCGTGTGTGGTGGAACAATCATCAAATGCTTCGAAGGATGGAAAACAAGAGGATGCAACACACCAGGAAGATGAGGAAAACATGCCAACTAGGCATATATCATCCTCTAGGTGGGCTGATGGTAATAGTTCTCCAACTGACGAGGGTGAAATAGTAGAAGTGGAAATAAATAAAAGGAGGAAGAAACTACATCCCGTGGGTTTGCGCAATAAGTCTTTAACGCCTGAGGTTGGGGAGTCTGTGAGGGAAGGTTATAGATCATCTGATTCCGATGAAAGGAGACACCATTCTTTGCCGGGAAGCATAGATGATTCTGAGGAGAAAAATACTGTTAAGGGTGACTATATGGAAATAGATGAAGAGGAACGCAGAAGAGGAAATACTAGTGACAGCCTTACTGAAACAGATTCTGATGACGAATATGTTCGCCATGAGACACCTGAACCTGCTGGTACTCCACTGAGAAGTATAAACATGCTCCAGGGTTGTCGAAGTGTTGATGAGTTTGAGAGATTGAATAAGATAGATGAAGGCACTTATGGGGTTGTTTACAGAGCAAAGAATAAAAAGACAGGTGAAATTGTGGCATTGAAGAAGGTGAAGATGGAAAAAGAAAGAGAAGGTTTTCCGTTGACTGCTCTTAGGGAAATTAACATACTTCTTTCTTTTCATCACCCATCAATAGTGGATGTTAAAGAGGTGGTTGTGGGTAGTAGTCTTGATAGCATTTTTATGGTGATGGAATATATGGAACATGATCTCAAGGCTTTGATGGAGAAAATGAAGCAGCGTTTCAGTCAAAGTGAAGTTAAATGCTTAATGCTTCAACTTCTAGAGGGCGTCAAGTATCTTCATGATAATTGGGTGCTTCATCGAGATTTGAAAACATCTAACCTTCTTTTAAACAATCGAGGAGAGTTGAAGATATGTGACTTTGGTTTGGCTAGGCAATATGGCAGCCCGCTGAAACCGTATACTCATCTGGTTGTTACGCTTTGGTACAGGTAAAACCCGTTTACGCTTTTCTAGTTACAAAAAAATGGTGGTTTCTTGATTTTATAATTTAGTCTCAGTGGACTTCCCGTAATTTTTTGGCCATCATTGGTATAACCTCAGGAGAGTGTTGAGGTTGACTTGAATCCTTATGTTTCCACTTTGATTACTCATTATAGTTTCAAAATATGCCAGCGTAGATATTGAATGCTTACACTTTTTCCTTATTTGCTTGGACATCACTTTCAGAACTAGGCATATTAGGAAATATATGTTCTTGAACTTTCTTTTCTTGTTTGGTTCCTTGTGTTGACTCTCTCCCTTGTTTTTAGCAATAATCACTTCCTCCAGGAGCCAGCCCAATGACTGCATTTGTTTTTCCAGGGCACCTGAGCTTCTCTTGGGAGCGAAACAATATTCGACAGCCATTGACATGTGGTCACTGGGCTGTATCATGGCAGAACTTTTATCAAAGGCGCCATTATTCAATGGTAAAACTGAGTTTGATCAACTTGACAAGGTATTTCCAACATTGGTTTTGACGTGGATTTTCAGTCATCACGGGAGCACATCAAGCTTATAAATAACTGCTTCTTTTAATTTACAGATTTTCAGAATCCTGGGTACTCCCAATGAATCAATTTGGCCTGGATTCTCCAAGCTGCCTGGAGTCAAGGTCAACTTTGTCAAGCATCAGTAAGTGTGTGTAATATTCAGCTGTTATGCAAGCATAACCTTAATATTTGCTGAAACGCTCAGAATATTGTTCTCAAGCGTTCTAGCTTAGTGATGTGCTCTGTCATTATGGCTTTTCATAGTTGTTTTGTCGTTCTTACCACTGGCTTGTACTTTCAGGTATAACCTATTACGTAAAAAATTTCCAGCCACTTCATTTACTGGCTCACCAGTTCTGTCTGACGCTGGGTTTGACTTGTTGAACAAACTCCTGACGTACGATCCTGAGAGGGTAATAATATATATATGAAATAGATTACATGTGTGCTCATCCAGTATGCACCTTGATTGTTTCTTGACTTTTAAATCTCTTGGGCATTTTTTTATAGAGAATAACTGTTGATGCTGCTCTTAAGCATGAATGGTTCCGTGAAGTCCCTCTGCCAAAATCCAAAGATTTCATGCCTACTTTCCCTGCTCAACATGCCCAAGACAGGTGCTAAGATCTATCTTGTCTAAACTGAAGCGATCACTGGTAGACTTTGATAATCTGTTTCTAACTTTTATTTTCTATGCAAAGGCGTGGGAGGAGGATGGTAAAGAGCCCTGATCCTCTGGAAGAGCAACGTAGGAAGGAATTAACACAAACCGAACTTGGGTCTGGTGGTCTGTTTGGCTGAAGCGTGGCTCATCCATTGAAGATAGCAGATGGTGTTCAACCTTGATGCTCTCAGATACCTTAGAATTACCACATTTTTTAGGCGAGTGCTGCTGCTAAAGGGGAGGTTGGAACATTTGTATCTCAGACTATCATTTTGTATTTTCTTTTCTTGTTTCAAGGGTCCATGGTGATTTGTGAAGATGATTTTCCTCCTATCGCCAGCTGGATTCCTTGCAGGTTTAATGTGTTCACAAGGTAGGCTGGTCAGTTAGTAGTGCTGCAGCTTTCTGACAATGCTTGTTCTGCAAGGTGTGACAATGACAATAAAAACTCATTCCCTACTGAAACTTATGTATTTAGCAATGTGATTGCAAGAAACTCATTCCTACTAACCTTTTCTTGTTTACCAATACTGAGGGATAGAACCTATTCTTTTCACCTACAATCCTCTCTTAATCAACTCTATTTTTTTTTGTCATTATGTAATATTGACATTGTGATTGCAAGAAACACTGGTGTTGAAGTGGAGGTGACAGTCTTGTCTTTGAAGAAGAAAAGATAGTTGCCGATGAATCTTTGCAAGGTAATATATGTTTGTAGGTTTGTAACTTCTTTTTTCTTCGCTTAAATCGCGTATATTTTGGTTCCCCCAAGATCAGGTGGTTGCTCTGAAACTTCATTTGATTTATATGGAAACAGTGTTCTTTGGAGTTCTTTTTCTTCTTTTAAGTGCTTAGGAGCTAATGGCTGCAAAATAAAGCAAATCCTGGGTACTCGTAACTTCGTTTAATTAACCATCCTAAGGTATCTGATATAAGCTGCAAACCCTTTTTGGTTTTCTGTATAGCTAAATTTGTGCAACTCTCAACCTTTAAAGAAAGCATTTGCTGGGAAGTTTTTTGCTGAGTGACTTGTATAAGCTTTTTATAAATCAGTCAACCCTTCCAGAATCCTTGAAAAATTTATCTTGCACATGTGCATGTGCATTCACTCCACGATTTTGACATTTTGCCATGATTTGGCTGGGAACAGCAGAGTATTCAAGCTGTAACTCTTGCCCGGAGACATATCATGAGACTAGTAATGGTGCTCCAAGCGGGTCATTTTCAAAGAGTTAAACCTATCCCAGATTTTGTACATGTACCAATCGTTTCACATGCAACTTGCTGGAGTGCTCTGGTAATCTATAGCTTCCTGTCCCATGCTGTTATTGGACAGGAATATGCAGAAAGAACACACGCGAAGTACATTGTGGTGGCGTTCCATGTTCGAGATGCTAAAAACAACAATCTATAAGATCGTGTAACAAGGTTCCTATAAGTATGTTGTGTTAAAAACATCATCAAAAAGCTTATAATACACACTAGAAGTAAACAAATTAAGAGAAGCCTGTTCTGTCCAGTTTCTTCTCATATCAATTGCAAAATTCACTATATTGGCAAAAAGGGTAAATCCTGTTTATGATACACCAAACCTTTTCTTTTTGGGAGTCATTCAGGACTGAAAACTACAGTCTTCCCAAGTACAAAGGTAACGAGAGAGAGCTCAATGAAGAATATTGTGTTTATTAGATGCCTGTCTACTGTCCACCCGAATATCGTTATCCCTCCGGGATTCATCTGCAAATACAACACTGTAACATTCATCTAATAGTCAGTCGTCATGACCGGTTTTGATCCGAACAATGGAAAGAAAAATCAATCATCTCACCAAAAGCTTGTCTTTTGTGGTACGCGGTCATGGACATGTACGAAGGGAAGTGGTTGTTATTATTAGCAGGCATCCTCATGTAGTGTTCCATTGACTCCACATCGCTTTCCGAACGGGAAATCTGAAAGGAGATGGGTGGATTCGTGGTTGCCTCCAAGTGCACTCCACTAGGAGAAGTCCTTATTTGAGTTGCATCTGTAGATGAGCAAGACATTATCGCATGCCATTTACTTGCAACTGATGCTATCGCTTGAGCTCTGTGAGATATCTTTGTAGCTGCGTGCAGACATAAAATGATCCCAACAACTTGAACCACCGCAGAGACCTGAACACATAACAATCCCAAGCTTTAACCTCACCGTGTAACAAGAAACAAAGAAGAAACAAAAAGTTCACTCACCGCGAAATCACCACCGTTTATATACGTGATACGTCCGCTGTACGCGGTTGTCTGAAAAAGTGTGGTAAACTGGCTAACAGTGACGACCAAAAACTGTAGAAGCAGAAAGATGCGAAACCTGTGGCTTATCTTAGAGAGGTAATGACGCAAACGGATGTGCTCGTAGATGAAAAGAGAGATCTCAGACTCTCCGTCTAAGAGCTTTGCATAGTCTTCGAAGTGAATGACTTGCAAGTTGCAGACCAAATGAAACATGGCACTTGCAGCTAGAAAGACAGTGCTTAAGTAAGTCCATGACAAGATCATAGACAAGAGAATCAAAACAGATAGCCATGGCTGGTCATGAGGCACATATAACATCCTAATAATCTCTCGAACAGCTTTCAATCCAAAACAGGGGAGTGACCAAAGTGCAAGCAATCTCACAGAGTTCTGTAATAAAGAAACAAAAAAAAGTCAGCTTTCAATCCAAAACAAGGGAGTGACCGACCAAAGTGCAAGCAGTCTATAACAGAGTTCTGTAATAAGGAAACAAGAAAAATTCAGCTTTCAATCCAAAACAGGGGAGAGACCAAAGTACAAGCAGTCTAACAGAGTTCTGTAATAAGGAAAAAACAAAAAAGGTTTCAACTTTCCGACAACCCATGATCTATCACAGAGTTCTGTAATAAGGAAAAACATAAAAGGTTTCAACTTTCATGCAACCCATGATCTATCAAAGAGATTTTGAAACAAAGATAGAAAGAATCACCGAGATTTGTTGAATATACTGAGCCTTGAGACGTCCCATACGACCACTGAGTTGATCAACGAACAGAAACTTTCGAATCCCATGTTTTCTCAAGTTATGAGAAACGCAAAGAAGAGAGACACCAGCCAAACACGCCTGCGAGACGACGATGTTAAGCTCGAAGCTCTTGTACTGATACCTCTCACAGTCTTTACAATGCCCTAGCTCCAACACTGTCACGGGAAGCACCAACCCGACCGTCAAGAACACGATCCAAGACAAGACAAGGCTCCGTGTTGAAGATTGGTTAAAGCCAAGGAGGGTTAGAAAGGTCTCGAGCCATTGGAGGGTTTGACCGAGGTCGTCGTCTTCGACCTCGACGCCGGAGAGAGGTTGCTCCTGATCGTGATTCGAATCGAGCAACGGCGTTTCGATTAGTGGTGGTTGGTCACTCGACATCAGAGAGTGAATAAGTTTATAGAAATCCACCGCGAAGGGAAACATCGGAGCTCGTTAGTGGCGGTTTCGATCTCATTTAAAATAGCCTGCATGATCTCTCCTCTCAGATCGACGGTTGTAAATCATTCCGATTAATCAGAAATCGGGAACCGGAAAATTAAATTAAAGAAATGTAATAATCCAAGAATCGAGGGATTGGCATTTAGCGGTGTCATTTACAGTAAGGGGAAGTTTATAAAATTAATTTCTCTGTTATGTGTGTTTTATGCCGTTAGATTGAAGGTTACGGGTGAAGTTTCAACGGTCGATGGTGGATAAGGAACATAGATGACACAGTGAAACCAGTACCAGGTGATTATTATTTTGGGATAGTGTGAGTTTAACGTGGGAAAGTCATAATAAATTTTTTATTTCTTTATAATATTTGCTGATCATAATAGTATACACCGTTTGGTTTGGGTTGACAAAACAAGTATACATGTTTTTTTTTGTTAAATATGATAGCATTTCCACTATTAATGGTGATGGTGTTAAATAATAAAAAATGTATCCTGTTAATTATGACAAATATAATGATGTATGATCTGCAGATAATATTTCGATTCGATTTTAATAATATCACCAACGTATGATTTCTCAAGTTTTTTCTTTGTTTATTTGATAAAACTTAGAAGCAGGGCATCATAAAGTTCAAAGCCTGCAAATCTTGGGTTGTTTCAGTCTTCGAGAATCAGATCCCATCTCTTAAACTATTCACTTATTCAGCATATCAGTATTATATTTTCTTACGTCATCCCAATAGAAAAAAAATAAGAGTTTAAACACAAATCCATATCTAAATGCAGCTAAAAAATCTGCTAGCAACGTTCACATGATTCACATTCTTTTCTCCAAATAAACTTTGTCTGCTCCAGAAATTGATATGAGATAAGATTATGCTCTTAAAATACGGGTTAGGTGACATGTTCATATTTATTGTTGGTAGTTGGAATTATAGTTCAAAAGGAATCGTTGAAAAGCTACTGCGATTACAAAGACAGCACAAGATGACAAGAATCATGCATAGTGGTTTGTGTAGACTATTCTGGTTGTGTTTATTATTTGCAATTTGGCTTAAAGTGTCACTAGTTTATTAGCTATGACAATGATATTACCGTTCTATAATTTTTATCACATGTATAAAAACTAGTCACAGTCATTTTCCCCTTTTCTTTAATAAATTTAGCTTTAGTTGCGGCCACTCCTGAAACTGTACAAGGATGAACCTTTATGTACAGTAGATAAGTTATTTATCTAATTAAAACTTTAAAAGTGCTAAGTTTTGTGTAAACTATATTTTATTTGTAATGATGTAATTAAGGTAGTTTATTCTTATGAAACAAGCGAATAACACGTTCATCATCATCCAACTATACAAATTCATCCTCCAACCCAAATATCTCCACAAATATGGGCCATGCCAATGGGCCGGACATAATGTAAGACATAAGGAAATAAAGGGTAACCGCTAATTCAAAAAGAGCTCCAGCTGAAATCGAGATTAACCGCTCACTTTCCCCTGAAGCTAAAGAAGGTACGTATAAAATCTTCAAACCAACACAACCAAACTCAAAAAACTAAAAATATTCTCAAAATTTTCACAAATAAATATTTTCGTCTCAATCTGGTTTAGCATTCATTCCTCAAAGATGGTACGTAACTATCTCTCTGTTCCTACTCTCTTGCCATGTTGGTTAATATTACAATGTATATATATATTTAGCAGGACCAACCAGCGAGAAGGAGGCCGAGACCTCGACCTCTTGAGACCTCTGGTGTTACGATGCTCGCCACGGCTCGCGTCGCTTACACAAGAATCAAGACTCTGAAGAATCCAGCCTCTTTCCTTGTCCAGAAACTCTTCCAACTCGTCCTCTTCTTGGCGTCCATCACAAGTCCCTTCCATCGCCACTTTCTCACGATTCTCTCTGTAGCCGACGATCACATCCTTGCGGTGCAAGACACTGTCGAAACGTACTTCCCTTCTTCCACCTTCGCCTTCCTCAAGATCTCCGACTTGCTGATAGCATCAGAGTCTCTTCCCGAGAAATTCAACGCGGTTCTTGAGAAACTTCCATGTTTGATGAACAGAGCCGCGTGGCTAGACTGGACGCTGCTTCACGCTATTTATTGCCTTGATTCTCTTGTGAACGTGTTGGGAAGCTGGAGAGATAAGAACAAAGGAGCAAATGAGAAAGAGATCACGGTGGATAGGAGTTTTAGCAGAACAGGATCAAACTATGTAGAGGAAGAAGAAGAAGAAGAAGATGGAGAGAAGATGACGTCAGGGGATGAGGGGAAAAAAGTGACGTACAAGGAGGCGTTACAGAGAGGAAGCAGTGGAGAAGATGGTGGAGGAAGCACAGGTCGTAGCAGCAGCAGCCGTGGTGATTCTATTTTGGAAATGTTTGAGAACGGTTGGATCCAAAAGCCCATCAAAAGAAGTAGCAGAAGCGCTGATTCACTCACTTGCTCTCGTTCTGATTCCTACGAGACCACTGCATGAGAGGTCTTTTTTTAAACTCTTTTGTTTCTGTAACAACAACACAAACCAATATCCTAGTTGACTTTTGTAACTTTTATGTTCATGTCTTTGTAATTATCATATTCTACCACAATCTTTGTGTGTTTTGTATAAAACATAGAAACATAAGAAGCTGTAAGGGTGCTTTGAAGAGGCTTAAGTGTTAACATCGATGGTTTCTTTTACAGGAAAATGGGCATTTTAATCCCCAACTAGTTGAAATCTTTAATACCCAAGTATTGGTTGTGCAAAATTATTCACGAATTAATTGTTGACTGCGTAAAATTAGACATGAAATAGTCAACCGTTAAATTCTAAACGGAAAATTAACGATTTCCGTCCACATTTTAACGGTTAATTATTTCAAACCCGATTTTGCACAATCAAAAATTAGTTCGGAAATAATTTTGCGCAAATACTACTTGGGTATTAAATATGTTGATTTCGAATAATTGGGAAATAAAAAACTAATCAATCAGTTTTTAAGTTCATTGATATATATTTTATTATAAGTTTATATAAATTTCCAAATCTAAATATATATTATTTTTTAAGGTTCGAGTTAATAAAATTTATCAATTGGATGAATTAATATGTCATTTTGGATATATTTTTGTAATGCTTACTTAAAAAATCTAGATGGTAAATCCACTAAATGTTTTTTTTTTTAACTTTGAATTGACTTATAAATTATTACAAGACAAATATAAATGTTTCATACAACTTATGTTCAACATATATTCATCTAAAGCAAAGATCTAAGATTATCGATCGGTGATCTTATAAAACTGATAATATTAAATATTTTGCAATATTTAGGTATAACATAAATGCATATAAACTTTCACAATTTAAATATTTATCCTCATAATTAACAAAAATTAAAGTAAAATCACTTATATAGATTGTTATGAATCTCAAATTTAGAAAATCTATATTGTGCATAAGAAACATCTACAATTGGTTTCTTTGAAAACTTTTATTAACTCAAATTTTTAAAAAGTTTATTGATATTTTAATTTGGGAACTCAATACAAAAATATAGTTTTTTATTCTCCAACAATTTAAATTCAGCATATTTAATACCCAAGTATTATTTGCGCAAAATTATTTTTGAACTAATTTTTAATTGTGCAAATCGGGTTTGAAATAGTTAACCATTAGAAATTGGACGGAAGTCGCTAGTTTTCCGTTTAAATTTAACGGTTGACTATTTTATGTCTAATTTTGCGCAGACAACAATTAGTTCAAGAATAATTTTGCGCAACCAATACTTGAATATTAAATGTGCTGATTTCAAATTGTTGAGGATTAAATGACCATTTTCCCTTTTCTTTTACTATATTTATAACTTCATATACATTTTTTTTACTAACCAAAAAATAAAACAGCAAAATCGACACTAGTAAGAGCATAAACAATGGGGTCTCTTAAGAGGTGTGGACCCCATAAAAATTAAAAACCCACCCTTTAAAATTCTTGTGTAAGAGGTGTTCTTAGGTGGGTTCTTATACTGTTCATGGGCCCCCACGACACGTGACGGCCCACGATTGGCTATTTTTTTTTTTAAATTGACAAAAAAGAAAAGAAAATAAAATTAGGAACCCCTTAGGGTTGTTTATGCTCTAATGTACCACACCTTCTTGAAGCGCCATCTGGATACATTGCATAGTATCAAAAGGTATGAAAACAGCTTGATGTTGCTCTGTCGTGTTACCCATGTCTAGCATTGTTGCTAGACTGCTAATCATGTCTTGTGATAATACTGCCTCATCTTTGCTCTGTTGGCTTGAAGTTAGGTTTAGCAATACGGCCGGACGGCGGCGGTGTGCGCGTGGAGAACTCCCTCTTTCCTCTGAGCCGTTTGAACAAGTCTGAGTGTTGATACTTATATATACTACTCTCTTGTTAGTTTTGTAACCGATGTGGGACAAAGTCCATTTCCTTTCATTAAAACGTGTAGGGCCGAGGCCCATTTATGTCCACATAATGCATATTAATAATAGGCCCAACATCTTGTCAATCGACGGAGGTGGTTCCAGCTTCTTATGGAGAAACGACAAGGCCCAAGGAAGAACGGCGGAGGTGGGAGTCGGCTTTTAGGACTGACAGTGGTGACAGATCCAATTTTCCCTATTTTCCGATCTATGATGCTACTGTTATGGTGGCAGCGCGTGACGCGGCGAGACAACTCCTCAAGACAGACGGCGAACAGAGGTATATATGTTCCTTCGGTTCTCGGAGAGACAACGCGCTGCAAGGGTTTCAACGACGGTGGAGTCAACCTGAGGAGAGGCTTTTGCGGTACAAGTGCGGTGGAGCCTTTCTTCCCAGCGCCGATGACGATCCAGTGGGCGTTTCGGTGGTTGGTCTCCACACCTTTTGCAAGCTATGATTTGAAGTGCTCGGTTTTTGTTGCTGTTGCCAAGGTCCGCTTTCATTTCGGACGTCGTCCATGTTCGGTTTCAGGCTCAGAGGCAGGATAGTAATAGCTGGAAGGGATGATGCTTAACCGGTAAGCACCAATGGTGTAGAGTATGTTGGGACATGTACAAAATTCAAATCATTAGGGGCCCAATAGTTGGATTAGAATGAATGGTCGGTTTAGTGTCTTTGATTTTCTAGTAATTCACTATGCTTGCTTGGTGGTTTAATTTTAGGGTGTAAGAGCCGGTTTATCTTGAGTCGTGAGATGAACTCGGTTTTGAGTGGTGAAAGTTACAGCGATGCACTGACTAGGTAGCGTAAGATCCAACTTAGTAATTCTAGGTGTTACTAGATCGTGTCGTTTGTACGTCGGGTTGAAAACTCGTGCTGTTGTAATCCCATATTCATAATTTGGTTAATGAAAGTTGATGATGAGTTAAAAAAAAAATTAGAAACACTAGGTTATTTTCTAAATGAACTTTTTCTTTTAATTGGTAACTAAACACAAATCTGACCGGTTTAGTCTCTGATTTAATTTTATGATTACATTTTATCACATAACACAAGCGAGTAAATAGATCGGTCCTAAAACCCTAATAGCTTTCGAGACTCGAGAGAGAGAGAAAGCATGAGCATCATCGCAGGCTCCTACGAGAGATTCATATGGGGTTTCAAGCTTAAACCCACAAAGCACGACGCCGACACTCAAACCCTAACTCTCTCCCCTCTCTTCTCCTACCCCTCCCACATCTCCTCCATCACCACCGTCGCTTGCTCCGGCCCCGCCGCTGCTTCCGGCGGCTCCGACGACACCATCCATCTCTACGACCTCCCTTCCGCCTCTTCCCTCGGCTCTCTCCTTGACCACAACCACACCGCTTCAATCACCGCCCTCTCCTTCTACACTCCCTCTTCCCTCTCCTTCCCTCGTAATCTCATCTCCGCCGCCGCTGATGGCTCCGTCGCTATCTTCGACACAGACCCTTTTGTCCTCCTCAAGTCCTTTCGTCCTCATAAGAAGGCTGTTAACGATCTCGCGATTCATCCTTCGGGGAAGCTTGCTTTGGCTGTTTACCGTGATGAGTGTTTTGCGATGTTGAATCTTGTGAGGGGAAAGAGGAGTTTTTGTTGTAGGTTAGGGCACGAGGCGAGTCTTGTGAAGTTTGATCCGAGTGGGGAGAGGTTTTTCATGGTGGTGAATAGTAAAGTTGGTGTTCATCAGTCTGAGGATGCTAAGCTTCTTCTTGAGCTTGATAATGGTAGTCACAAGCGTATACTCTGTGCTTCTCCTGGAGATGTGAGATTATTCTCTTACTTATCTTTATGTCTCTATATTAACTTGTGTCTGAGAATTTGTACATGTCTGAAGTAAAGTAAGTAACTTTGAGATTCTTGGCTGAAAAAGATCTCATTTTTATGTGGTTTTGATGCTACATCAAGATGGTTTTAGAACTGTTCTTCGTTTCTTTTGTAATGCTTTATGTTCCCTAAATGTAAATTGCAGAAAGAGCCTACCTTCTTTAAGAGTATCTTAGTCATAGACTCTAATTTAAGTGTGTGATGGTTGTGATACTAAATGCCTGCTTCGGAGTGGAACTCTTGTTTTGTTTTATTTTTAATGTTTCTATAATTTGGAATTTTGAGAAGAGCCCATCTTTAATTTAGATTGTAAAATTATTCTAGTGATGGTTTTGATTCAGATTTTAGTACATTGGCTAAAATGTTTACTTGATTTGGCAACAGAGTGGGACTCTGTTTACAGCTGGTGAGGATCGGGCCATAACAGCTTGGGACACTAATAGCGGGAAGCTTGCTTATTCCATACAAGATGCTCATCCAGCTCGTATCAAAGGTGTCGTCACGCTTACAAGGAATGAAAGTGAAGGTGCATCAGAAGATCCCTACTTGGTTGCTTCTGCATCTTCTGATGGGATCATACGTGTCTGGGACATGCGAATGGCGACTAAAGAGAATGCAAAACCATTAGCTGAGACCAACACTAAATCGAGGCTTACTTGTCTTGCCGGGTCAGCTCTTAAGTGTGAGTTTATTATCCTTTTCACAACACAAGTTTCCAATAAAACATACGAAGACAATGAAATAAAACTATGTACAAGTTGTGATCTCTGATTCTTCATCTTCCTCTGTTTTATTCAGCTATGAGACGGCCACAGATTGGAAATCAAAAAGCTGAGAAGCTAGAAGAAGAGCCGAACTCAGGATGAGAGCTGCTTAACTAGTACAAGCTTTTGAGGCTGACAATTTTCTGATATAAGTTTTGGTAGAATCTTAATGATCCACTATGTCCTTGTCGAATTACAATTAAACAATTTTGTTAAACCCTCTGATTTGTGAGAGAAACCCATACTTACTATTTATCATTCACTTGAGTTATGGCATTATATGAATCATTCACTCCTAACTTGGCTTGTTGTGCATTACTAAGTAATCATTATTCAAACTGCATTGAACCAAAACGTTGTACAGTAAAGCTGATTCAATATATGTTTCCAATAAAACAACAGGAGATTCACACCGTTTGTGAATGCATTGACAAAGGAAGAAATGGCAATAGAAACAACATGGCTCAATACTGAGTAGTGTTGTTTGGGATTTTGCCTTGTTTCAACTGAGAAAGAGCATATTCACCGGTACGTATAAGATCAGCAACGTTGTATTTTGAGACCTCCTCGGAGCCAAACAAGAAGATGGTCTTAACCTCAGCTTTCTTGGCGAGCCTTGAAGCGTAACTAAGCTGCAGCTTCGGTGAGTTAATGCTCCTTAGTAATTGGCGGTACAAAGAAAGGACTTTCCCTCTGTTCTTTGCAGCTTCTTCTGCTGTTAACCATAGCAGGCTCGTCATGACTAGACAAGAGTTGTCCCTGCAAATAAAAGAGACGAAAATGTTCATTGAGTAATTTCGTCGAACACCTGTTCTGCAAGAACCAAGAACCAAACACCAAAATGGTATAGAGATGATACATCGCCCAAGCAATTACATAGCTAAAGCTAAAATAAACAGAACTAAGGAAAATTTGATACTCTGACTTGCCTTCAGCTTGGAGAGATTTTTAGCGGACGGCGAGGATCCAGCGAGCGAGCAGGGGAGCCTAATCTCAGGATCAAATCAAGAATCACCGAGAGATCCTTAATTAATGGTTTTGACCTTTTTTTTGGTTCTTGTAAACCAGCTGTCAGTTTCAGCCTAACCGGGTCAATCTCTGGTTTATTATTTCATCTCTAAACCGCAGAGGTTATCTGATTAAACCAAATAAAAATAGCATCGTTCATAACCAATAATCAACATATATACGGACAGTTAATTTGGAAATTTTGCTGAGAATATTATTTTATTTAATAAAGTTTCGAAAACAAAATAAATTTCATGTTGAAGAAAATGGAAAATCTTACAACGGTTAGAAACAGAAACAGAGAAAAAGGAAAGTTGGAAGAGGCTTGAGTTCCAAGTAAAAACGTGTGGAGAAACAACGCAACAAAACCAAACCCTATCAGGAGTTGATTTTAGATAACTCTCTTTATATACAAACACGTAAGATCACACTCCAACAATACAATCATTCTCTCCACTTTCGTCTGCTTACAAACCCTATTTTTCATTCGAGAAAGAGAGAGAGAGAGTTAAACACACACAAAAAGAAAGAACGAAAGAGAGAGAGAAGGATGGAGAAGCAGGAGTTCTTGGAACTGTTTGAAGCAGCAACTAAAGCAGCAAAGTCTGCAGCGAGAGGAGACGGCAAGAGTTCTTCTCCAGCGGTCTCAAGGTGTGTCGACGCTATGGTTCGTTTGAGAGATGCTCCCGAGTCGCTTGCTTGCGAGTTGGTCATCGATCCCAAATACCCTCAGATTGGAAAGAGTCACGTCCTTTTAATGGATCACAAAAACCCTTTAATCCAATCCGAGGCAAAGATTCTTTACTCTCTCTGGATCAGATATCTCTACGCTACCGGTAGGAAACAGAGCTCACGTTCTGATAAAGGGAAACAGAGCCAACGTCGTGATAGAGTTCACAGTCAACAGGTGGTGAATAACAAGAAGAATAAGAAGAAGCTTGTGGAGGAGATGGTTTCGACAACAGGGGATTCTAACCGAGACAAAGTGCGTGAGATTCTTCAGAAGTCCTTGTCTAAAGTGGCTAACGAGGTCGTTGTTGTTGAGATGAAGGAAGGAGTGGTTTCTTGCGATTCTTGGAGTGTGGCTGCGTCGGTTGAATCTGCCATGTATGAGAGATTAGGTTCTTTCGAGGGGACTCAAAAAGCAAAGTACAGATCGATTCTTTTCAACATGGGAGACAGCAGCAATCCAGATCTCAGGAGGAAAGTGCTAATTGGTGAGATTAGTGGAGAAAGACTAGTGAAGATGGAGAAAGAAGAGATGGCTAGCAGAGCTCTTGGAGATGCATATCTGTTTGAACGTACGCCATAGTGTATCAGTATTGTATTTTGTATACGTTTTTATATCTAAGAACAAGTTATTTATCATAATATCACATTAGCTTGGATTCCACTATAAGTTTTTTTGAGATGAGGCCCTAGGTTTAATATAAAAGAAGTGCACGAAGCTTCCAAAAAATTTCAAGTACGCACATGTGGAGAATGCTGAACAGGTAACCCAGACTGAATCTCTTTTGGGCAGTTTTGCGATATCTGTTGAAATGTGAAGATAAACATATCAGAGTTGCATCAAGGAAACTAATCTATGCCTTTAGCAACGCATCAGAAATAATGGTGACTGGTATATGTTAGATATAATTCTTACATGGCCTTAAGATCTTCAACATCTACACTAATCACTTAATAGAACTATAAGAAAGGTTATCGGAATACCTCCATTCATTGTTGCGGAAATCTTCTTGAGCGGTTTTGATGTTGAAGATGAGTTCTTGATTTTCACAAGAACTTTGAACTTTCTCTCTCAAGATCTTTGTGCCTTCTCTCCCCTTGCCTAAACCTTCTTTATGTGTTGTAGAGATTTTCTTGATGTGTCTTTGTGATGGTCCAAAGACCACTATTTATAGGTGGGGAGAGGGACCAAAAGCTTTCTCACCAAGTTTTGATAACTTCATTGGCAAGTTTCTTCTTTAATCTCAACCATCCATCATGGTTAGAAAATGACAAGTGTTTATTCTTCTAGAATCATTCATTCATACAATGAACTTGTTCTCCTTTGATGCATTGAATTTACTTCATATGCTTTCCTACAATGACACATGTTTCATGAGTCATCTAATGAGAAAACTTCTAGAAGAAATCACTTGTCCATTAGTTAATCATCATCATTAGAAGCTTAACTCCTCATTAAAACCATTTTTATTGGTTACCAAGTTTCTTTAGAGTTTAACAACTCAATAATAATATGTTAACCATAAGACAACATTATGGGTTAGAAATATTTTATACCTTATGATAATATTTCTAACATTCTCCCACTTTGTCGTTGGGATAACTTATTAACTTAAGTATTGAGAATCATAAGACCGGCATTATTTGTTAAACTTTACTTTTATTTGGTCATCATAATTGTCTTAGCTAATCTAATAATCAATGAGAGTCATGGCGGGCACATATTATTTTGCAACACGATTCCTTCCATGCACTACTACATCGATTACTATCAAAGTTAGACCATAAGTAGGAGTTATCATAAGGGTCCCTTTTATGTCTTATTAAAAGACTTATTCTGTTATCATTAATCCAATAACGATAATGTGTACACACTTTGGAAACAGAATACAAAAGATGCAAAAGACATTAAGAGCTCTTATTGTCAAAATAGGTGAAACATAAACAAACAACTTTAATCACTTAATCCTCTAGACCCATACTTTCAGCATGCTTCATGAATGTCTTTGGAGGTAAAGCTTTCGTAAATATGTCTGCGACCATAAGTTCAGTGCCTATGTGTTCAATGACAAACTTTTCTCTTTTGACATCTTGCTTCAGTGATAGATACTTTAAGTCCATATGCTTGGATCCTTTAGATATCCTATCATGCTTTGAGAAGAATATTGCAGCTTGATTGTCACAATAAAGAGTTAAAGGCTTGTCAATAAAGTTTAAAGCCTTAAACTCTGAGACAAAATTCCGCAGCCATATTCCTTGAATAGAAGCCTCGTAGCATGCCACATACTCAGCCTCCATAGTGGATGTGTAGATCAATTCTGACTTTTGGCTTTTCCATGAGATGGCACCTCCACTAAAGAGGTACACATAACCAAGAGTACAATGCCTTGTATCCTGACATCCACCAAAATCTGAGTCGGAAAATCCAACCACCTGTGGGTGTGTTGATTTCTTATACGTGAGCATGTAATTTCTTGTTCCTTTTAGGTATCTCAAAACTTTCTTTGCAGCTTTCCAATGAGCGAGTCCTGGGTTACTCTGAAATCTTCCTAGCATTCCCACTGCATGACTAATATCAGGTCTTGTGCAGACTTGTGCATACATCAAACTTCCCACAAGAGAGGCATAAGGATATTTTTCCATTTCCTTACGTTCCATTTCATTCTGCGGACATTGCTTAAGATCAAGCTTATCACCTTTCTGCATAGGAACAATACTAGAAGAACATGATATCATGCCATATCTCTCAAGAACTTTGTCAATATATGCTTTCTGAGACAACCCTAAAATTCCAAGTGATCTATCACGGAAAATTTCAATCCCAATCACATAAGTTGCCTCGTCCATATCTTTCATTGAAAAGTTTTTAGAGAGATAATTCTTGGTCTCATTCAATAGACCAAGATCACTGCTGGCCAATAAGATATCATCAACATACAGAACCAAAAATATGAACTTACTCCCACTGATCTTGAGGTATATACATGGATCAACAATATTCTCTTTGAAACCGAATTTCGTAATGGTTTCATCAAATTTGAGATACCATTGCCTCGAAGCTTGTTTCAGTCCATAAATTGATTTCTTTAGTTTGCAGACCATGTCTTTCTGACCTTCGATTATGAATCCTTCAGGTTGCCGCATATAGACTTCTTCTTGTAAGTCTCCATTAAGAAAGACAGTTTTCACATCCATTTGGTGCAACTCAAGATCATACTGAGCCACCAAAGCCATGATAATTCTGAGAGAGTCTTTTCTGGACACATGAGAAAAAGTCTCAGTATAATCGATGCCTTCCTTTTGATTAAAACCTTGGCTACAAGTCGGGCTTTATGTCGTTCAATATTTCCATTACAATCGAGTTTGGTCTTAAAGATCCACTTACACCCGACTGGCTTATGTCCTTTAGGTAATTGAACGACATCCCATACTTCATTTTCGGCCATCGATTTTATTTCATCTTTCATGGCATCGATCCATTTATCAGAATTAACATCTTTTATGGCCTGTGAATAAGAAACCGGATCTTTAATATTTATTTCTTCAGATTCTACTTGATAAAGTACATAATCATTGGAAATAGCAGATTTCCTCTCACGAGTAGATCTTCTTAATGTTGGTTCCCCTTGTGATTCATGTACTTGATCATTATTGGCGATATTTTCATCATGGAGTATATGGTCATTCACTGGATTCTCCTCATTTAATGGTTCAACTAAAGGAGAATTACCAACATTCGAAATTGAGGGTAAAGGAATATTTACCCTAATTTCTTGAATGACCACTTCTTTTACTTTATGACTCCCACTAATTTTGCCATTCTCATAGAATCTGACATTATTGGTTTCTACTATTCTCGTACTATGGTTTGGACAATAAATCCTATATCCTTTAGATTTCTCAGGGTAACCAATAAAGAAACCGCTGATCGTTTTGAAATCTAATTTCTTTTCATGTGGATTATATATTCTTGCTTCAGCTGGACATCCCCAAACTTGCAGGTGTGCCAGACTAGGTTTCCAGCCTTTCCACAGTTCAAAAGGAGTCTTTGGAACTGATTTGCTCGGAACCCTATTCAAGATATAGGCTGCAGTACGTAATGCATCCATCCATAAAGATATAGGTAAGTTAGCATGACTCATCATTGATCTAACCATTTCCATATAAGTACGATTACGCCTTTCAGCTACACCATTCTGCCATGGAGAACCAGGCGTTGTGTACTGGGCAACGATTCCTAAATATTGGAGAAGTTTGGCAAAAGGCCCGGGATGTTGTCCCGTTTCATCATACCTGCCATAAAATTCACCACCTCTATCTGACCTAATGATTTTCACTTTTCTATCTAATTGCCTCTCTACTTCAGTTATGAATACTTGTACAGCATCCACAGATTGAGATTTTTCATGCAATAGATAGATATAACAATAACGTGAATAATCATCGATAAAGGTAATGAAATACTTTTCACCTCCAAAAGTTGGAACGTCAAAAGGTCCGCAAATATCTGTATGAATGATTTCAAGAAGCTGTGTACTTCTTGTGGCTCCTTTCTTAGTGTATTTAGTTTGCTTTCCCTTAATGCAATCTATACACATTTTATTGTTGGTAAAATCAAGATTTGGAATGATTCCGTCTTTTACCAACCTTTTCATTCTTTCATTGGAAATATGTCCTAACCTTTTATGCCACAAGAAATATAAATCATTTGTACATGTTTTATTCTTAAGTTTTCCTTCAGTATGCAGGGTGAGATGTGTTTTAATTGGTTGATCAGCCAATATTAACTTATATAGACCATCAACTAATATTGCTGAACCAATACGATTAGAGTTCAGAAAGAAATTAAAACAACCATCTCCTTGAGTCGACTTAAAACCAGCTAAATCAAGTTTGCTTAATGAAACTAAATTACGGGAAATAGATGGAACATAAAGAGTTTGAAATAAGTCCAAACAAAATCCACTATCCATAATAAGACGATAAGTGCCAATAGCTTCAACCGGCACCTTGTCTCGATTTCCCATAAGTAAGTAGTTTTCACTTGAGTTTATGTTCTGGATCATAAGGAATCCCTGCATGGAATTAGTTACATGTACATTAGCACCACTATCTATCCACCAAGTATCAGAAGAAACATTAGTAAAATTAGATTCGAAAAAACTTACTGAACCTAAAAGGTTACCTTTCTTTTCGAACCATTCTTTTCTTTTAGGGCAATCTTTCTGAAAGTGTCCAATCTTTCTGCAAAAATGGCATCTTTCATCTTTCTTTGCCTTTTTCTTCTCATTTACTTGATTTTCAATCATTCTGGGCGGTGCTCTCTTATGGCTCATTTGATGCCTTTTCCCAGCTTTAGGTCCAGCTCCTTGAATATAATGGGCAACCTTAATACCTTCGCGGCCAAGCCTAGCCTCCTCTTGGACCAATTTATTAGCCAATTCATTCGACGTCCATCTTTCATCTATGGCGTTGTAATTAATTTGGAATGGTCCATACTGAGGAGGTAGTGAATTTAGGATAAACTGGACAAGAAATGAATCGTCCACACTCATTCCTAAATTCTTTAACTTTGCCGCAAGGTTGGTCATTTCAATGCAATGTTCATGCATAGACCTTGTGCCATCATACTTTATGGTTGTAAGATCTGCCATAAGTTTTCCTGCTAGGGATTTATCTGCAGTCTTAAACCGTTCTTCTATAGCTGTTAGATAAGCTTTCGCTTTATCTGCAGGTGGAAGGGAAGATTTGATGTTGCTAGCTATTGTCATCCTTAAGAACATAATGCTCAGTCTGTTTGCTTTTTCCCAATTCTTATAGAATTCTTTCTTTTCTTCAGTACTTTCTTCTGTTAGTGGATTTGGCTCATCCTCACGTAATGCCAAATCCAAGTCTAGTACTCCTAATGTGAACTCAACTTTCTCTTTCCATTCTGAGAAGTTGGTTCCAGTAAGAATTGGAACAGACGAGACCATGGATGACAAATTAGCAGGAAAAGAAGCTGCAATTTTTGAGATACACAAGATTTAATTTAGACTTCAAAACATTAATCAACACATTTATACAATTATTGAAAACATATGATAAGAAATCATGGAGCTCCTGTGGGTAACAACCATATTTCATTAATAATCATAGAATTCAAAACTATTTATGAGTGATGTATCGAATTACTCAGACTAAATTATCTGTGGATATATTTAGTCTAGACAATACAAATACTCTATAAGTTATTTGATCATACATTGAGTATATAGTCTACCTGTTGGTAACTAATTATTACTCAAAATATCAAATACTTATTTGAACAATAATTTCATTTCGCAAATCATTTTAGAGTAAAGTCACTGTGGTGATATCTTTAACTCTAATTTTACTCTTAATATGAAATATTGTTTTATAAAATTCATGCACAAATTACTTAATTTTATTTCCATACGATTTATGTATAGAAAAAAAGATTGTGCATCGATTATTTCTTATTTCAGAGATCGAAATAGAATACATACATATAATGTATTATTCAAGATTTTCGAAAACTCTCATCGGTTTTATTTATACAAACTTAAACATTAATTTAGATCAAAATTTTTAATACCTAAGAATCGATCTACTTTCATTCTCTAAAACATAAATCTATTATACTTTCCGGATTAGTCTAGATGTTTATAACCATTAGCTCTGATACCACATGTTAGATATAATTCTTACATGGCCTTAAGATCTTCAACATCTACACTAATCACTTAATAGAACTATAAGAAAGGTTATCGGAATACCTCCATTCATTGTTGCGGAAATCTTCTTGAGCGGTTTTGATGTTGAAGATGAGTTCTTGATTTTCACAAGAACTTTGAACTTTCTCTCTCAAGATCTTTGTGCCTTCTCTCCCCTTGCCTAAACCTTCTTTATGTGTTGTAGAGATTTTCTTGATGTGTCTTTGTGATGGTCCAAAGACCACTATTTATAGGTGGGGAGAGGGACCAAAAGCTTTCTCACCAAGTTTTGATAACTTCATTGGCAAGTTTCTTCTTTAATCTCAACCATCCATCATGGTTAGAAAATGACAAGTGTTTATTCTTCTAGAATCATTCATTCATACAATGAACTTGTTCTCCTTTGATGCATTGAATTTACTTCATATGATTTCCTACAATGACACATGTTTCATGAGTCATCTTATGAGAAAACTTCTAGAAAAAATCACTGGTCCATTAGTTAATCATCATCATTAGAAGCTTAACTCCTCATTAAAACCATTTTTATTGGTTACCAAGTTTCTTTAGAGTTTAACAACTCAATAATAATATGTTAACCATAAGACAACATTATGGGTTAGAAATATTTTATACCTTATGATAATATTTCTAACAGTATATTCCAACTAAACAAAGATGGACTTAGAACATGTGAAGAATACACACATACAAGCGTTCTAGAAACTAAACTTCCAATGAGAAGGCGATCGTTTCAGTAACATCGATAAGTCATGTACCTTCTGTACTAAGGGTACTGCAAGAATATTTGAAATAGACATAATTGTAATAGTTCTTGCCAGAGATCTTTCAGAACAAAGAGAGTTGTCAACTGGTAACGCAAGTTCATTAAAAAAAAGGGCCCTTGATGCTGCAGTCTCCACTATATCTGATTTTAGCTGAGCAAAAAGGTATTACTTGCGTATTAAATAACTAAAAGACATCAAACTTTAGAAAATACAATACAATGTAATTCTGAAATCGAAAATGGAAAGTTTTTAGGATGAAATAAAAAAGGAAATGAAAGATAAGAGTTTTATGTTGAAAAATGAGAGAAAATATGTTAAAATCAAATTCAAAAACACTTAAATATTGCTTTTTGGTTGGTTATGATGGTCGGTGATATTGGTGACAATGAGAATTTCTTAATTAAGTGAAGATGGTGAAGGTAATTGAGAATTTTTCATGTATGTGAAAAAAGGTATTTTATGAATAATTGATGCCATGCTAACACATTTAGAATAATATATATATATATTCATATAAACCTCTAAACATACCTAAGTTTAGCTAATGATAAAATCTAGGCTAGCTCTCCTCAGAAGATAAAATGATTAAATAAATTAATACATCATTCATAATAAAGATAATAGAAAAGAACATACGAAAATAATAAGACTTGGGTGCAAAGCAAAGGGATTACGGTTTCTTGAGAGAAACTCATCCAAATGGTGGAATCAATGAGTGCATCATAAGAAGAAAAAAAAGATGAGTGCATCATAAAAAAAAAGATGAGTGTATTATGTTGAATTCATCATTAATAATCTTGGTGTAAAACTTATTATAGATCACTCCAAATCATCATTATACCTAGATCCATATGCTCATTTTTTTATAGTTTATCATTTTATATATATAGTGTTTCTGATGTTCACACCGTACCGAGACGATATATGTATGGTAGCACGTGAGGGTAGTTTGTTGGTCTATTCTACAAATCGAACTACTACATGACAGAAACATATATGATGTAATGTATAGTTGATACCTACAATTGCGTATACTGGTCGGGAAAGGATACCCATACCAAAATCAGATTATAAATATTTTATGTATATCTGGAATTTGATTAGATGTATTACATGATTTAATCTCGTTTTGCAAGTTGTCTCTCATAACTAACCTAAAATAAGATAAGATCATAGATTCCTTGCTTTCATTTGCTTCTAAGCATGTTTTAATGATTGTAAGGTGACATTTACAACACAGCCCAAATAGTACTATAAGTTGATTATGTCAATTACTGAAAAGATCCTTTTAATCTATTTGATTGCAAGAAAAAGGATTGTATGAAAACGCACTTGGTTGATCGCAAAGTTGAAAAGGTTTCTAACAGCACTTCCAATAGAAATATCTATGCATTGAAATTACTAATATATGTATATATTTATATAATATATATTAATATTTAATTATAAAATTAATAATTTTATAAAAACTTAATTTAAAGTTTTTTAAAACATTAATTTCAAAAAACTTTAATTTATATTTTTTGTATAATTAATAACTTTATAATTAAATATTAATGTTAATTATATATATATTAGTAACTCAATGGATAAACTTTCAATTAGAGATATCCAATATAAAACTCTTTTTTTTTCTAATCGAGTAAAAGTGATTATGAAGTATAAATGTTTCAATCATACTCTATTTGTCACTTCACAATGGAGTAATGAATAAATAAAAAAATAAATTATTCCATTTATGAAGTAAATTTTACTATAAAATAATAAATGGAAATAAGATTGAAGTAATATATTTTATATTAACTTTTACTTTAATATGAAGGAAAAAATAGAGTTGAATTGGAGATGTCTTACCTTCAATACTCTTGCAAGTATAATAACAAAAGGTACTTAGACTACAGTTGACAAAAAAAGAAAAAAACTACAAACACGTGTCAAAGACATGGGATTTGGCTCGGCGGCTACGCGAGGGACCAGAGCAGTTCCCAAGGAGTTACTGATACGATTATGTTCCGTACCTCTTTGATTTGTTCTTGATCCCAATACTTAATCCCTCTGTTAAATACCCTTAACCCTAAACTTGTCTTTCGTGTTTGTGAGGACCACTGTGACATTTGTATTCTCTCTTTTTATAGTTAAGTAAATCAATCAGTGACAATTAATTCCACATGCCATACTTCTTTAAAATCTTTTTCCAGATGTCTTAAAGTCACAACTATACTAACATTCAGTCAGTAGAAAATGATAAACCTTTTATGTTTTTTTCTTTCTATCATAATACTCAATTTATTTATTTTTAGTGTTATCAATCGAATAACTTTGACACACAATTGTTAAATTTATGCTAGTTTCAAAAAAGTGAAAAACATTTTATTTTTAAATATGAACAATCTAAATACACACTACCAAACTTTGACTATGGATTACAACAACACCGCAGTAACACTAGTAGTAAGATACAAGTTTTCAATCTTAAATTTTTTATTTACATAAATAGGTGATATGAATTGATATAATGTTGTTGAAATTGTGATTAATTATTGATTACAATATGACAAAAAGGTATAACTAACATAAATAAATACCCTTACACGACCAACCAATCTCTTCCGTCACCTTCCTTCAACCATCGTCTTAACTCCACAACTCTCTCTCCCTTCACTCTCTGCTTCGAGAGGAACAGAAGAAAACAAATCAAAAACTTCATAGAAATGATCATTCTCTCTCTTCTTCTCCACCTTCTCATCAACTCCTCTCCTTCCCTCTCTCTCTCCCCCGACGGTCTCTCCTTACTCTCCCTCAAATCCGCCGTCGATCAATCCTCCTCCACCGCCTTCTCCGACTGGAACGACAACGACTCCGATCCTTGCCGTTGGACGGGAATCTCATGTATGAACATCTCAGACTCCTCCGGCTCACGCGTCGTCGGAATCTCCCTCGCCGGAAAACATCTCCGCGGCTACATCCCGTCGGAGCTCGGCTCGCTAAATTACCTCCGCCGTCTTAACCTCCACGATAACGAGCTTTCCGGCTCGATCCCGACTCAGCTCTTCAACGCGACGGCGCTTCATAGTCTCTTCCTCTACGGAAACAATCTCTCCGGTTCTCTCCCTCCGTCGATCTGTACCCTCCCGAGGCTTCAAAACCTCGATTTGTCGAGAAATTCCCTCTCCGGAACTCTCTCTCCCGATCTCGGGAAGTGTAATCAGCTCCAGAGATTGATCCTCGCCGCTAACAAATTCTCCGGCGAAATTCCGGGAGAAATCTGGCCGGAGTTGAAGAATCTCGCGCAGCTCGATCTCTCTTCAAACCAATTCACCGGTTCGATCCCTAGAGAACTCGGAGAACTCAAATCAATCTCCGGTACGGTTAATCTCTCATTTAATCACTTAACCGGTGAAATCCCTAAATCACTAGGGAACCTACCGGTCACTGTCTCTCTCGATCTCAGGAACAACAACTTAACCGGAGAAATCCCTCAAACCGGTTCCTTCTCAAACCAAGGACCAACCGCATTCCTCAACAACCCGAAACTCTGCGGGTTCCCTCTCCAGAAAGCTTGTAAGAACGGTGACAAAACCTCGCCGGAGAGTAGAAAGTCGCCGGAGAATAATATGGATTCAAGAAAAGGGCTGAGCACGGGATTGATAGTGCTGATCTCGGTGGCTGATGCTGCTAGTGTTGCCCTAATAGGTCTGGTGATAGTTTACTTGTACTGGAAGAAAAAAGACTCAGAAGGAGGGTGTAGCTGCACAGGGAACGAGAAACTCGGTGGCGGTACTGAGAAAGGTAAAACTTGCTGCTGCGTTGGTGGGTTTCCGAAGGAAGACGATTCAGAAGCGGAGGATAACGAGAGGGGAGAGGCTAAAGGAGAAGGAGAGCTTGTAGCGATTGATAAAGGGTTCTCCTTTGAGCTAGATGAGCTTCTTAGAGCTTCTGCGTATGTGCTAGGGAAGAGTGGGTTAGGGATAGTGTACAAAGTGGTGCTTGGGAATGGAGTTCCGGTGGCGGTACGGCGACTTGGAGAAGGAGGAGAACAGAGGTATAAGGAGTTTGTGACGGAGGTTCAAGCGATGGGGAAGGTGAAGCATCCTAATGTGGTGAAGCTGAGAGCTTATTATTGGGCTCCTGATGAGAAGCTTTTGATCAGTGACTTCGTCAATAATGGCAGCTTAGCTGATGCACTTAGAGGTAAACACTACTGCTTAGACCATAAAAGTAACACTTAGGTTGACTTTGTCAACGCTTTTATATGTTGACGTCAGATTGAGGTTAGATGTGAGATAGTTTGCTTTGTAGGGTCAACATCTGATTGAGTGGTTAAGATCCCATCTACTAATCCTTTAAAAGCTTACACACTCGAATATTCTATTATTATTTGGTTTTGTTTTTGTCTATACAAACACTTCAATATTCTATTCAAACAATGATCAGCTTGCTGTTTTTCTCGTTTTTGTTTTTTTTTTAAATTGGACCAAGATTTCTTTCACTT
>MU105950.1:578910-653464 GCA_012274485.2 Sinapis alba | reverse complement strand
GATTTCATACCTTTACAACTGAGATAACCTGTGTGGCTTCTCCAATACCACAGAAAACGACCAACTCGTTAATGACCAAGAACCATGGGCGCCCCACTCGTTAAATGAACCAATTTTGAATCAGAATCTTTTGTATTTTTGGATGATTAAAGAGAGAAAGTGAAAGAGATGAAGTTTTTTAACCTTTACAAACGAAAAAAGAAAGTCAAAAACTATTTTTAGAAGCATTAAAAGCTTCAAATTGGTTGTTCATGGTGGTTAGTGTATTGAAGCCAATGGCAATATTGTAAATACTTGATGAAGATGAGGCTGATGTGGTAATACACACATTTTCGAAAAAAAAAAATTTACATTAATGGTATTTTTGTAAATTATCTGAAATTCTAGGGTGAAAAGGGAAAATCAAAATTTCAAAAAAATCAGAGGTTGGTTTTGCAATTGACTTCAAGTTTTGAGTCACTTTTGCAAAAAGCCCATATTTTAATAGACTTTTAAAATTATAAATATAGATTTAGTTATGTTATATGTATATATAGTTAATTTTCTATATATTCGGATACCCGTTTGGTTGTAGGTTCGGTTCCGGTTTGGTTCTTTTGGATATATCAATCTAGGAACCATTCGGATATTTGAAGGTTTCAATCCGATTTCGATTTTGGATATTTCATTTCAGTTCGGTTTTTCGTTTCTGATTTTTTTGCTAGACCTAGTGGCAACACATGCTCTTCAGTGTCCTGTTTTTTTTTGGTTTAAACATCTGATTCACTTCACCAATACATCTATAAATTGGTACAATCATTCAACATCATAAGAGATTCTACCTCTTATACAATGATGCAATCTAGCAACATCCCGGAATACTCATTTGGATCCAGCGCAACCCAAAGTATATCATTGTATTTTGACCACAATGAAAGCGAGTTCATCCCTACTCGGAATTGAACTATTTCTTACACCCCAAAACCGACCTCGATATACAAGGACAATAATTAAACAAGAGACACAATGACATTCAACCAGTTCTTAATATGTACAACATATTGGTCTCCTAATGATCAGAGTGTAGCTCTTGTACCAACAATATCATCACCAAAAGACGCATCCGATTAGCCTCATGAACTTTGGCAATCATTTTCCTGAACCTTACCTAAAAAAACGAACATACAATGTTCATAATAAAATGCGGGACTTGACGGCATCAAACGGATCATGACCACCAAAATGCATCTTGAGAGGTGTGTTGCTCAACCACCAACACAGCCTTGGAGCCTACACCGGCGCTGGAAAATCAACCCTTGTGCGCATCATCAACAAGGGCCTCTCCTCCAGTAGACTCCTCCTTCAGCGATACCCTTATCATGCGTCAAACTCCAAGAACCAAAGCATGAGACCTCTATCTTCCGCCAATTACACCACACCTCCAACCGTCACACCACCTTAAGGGATGATAGTTCCAGAATAAAGGAGCTGTCTCGCCACATCACGCGCCATCACCGAGGAGATTTGGCTGGAGATAACAGAAAGTGAAAATTTGATATGGCGAACCTCCGACCTTAAAATCCAACTCTCGCCTCCATCGTCCCGTCTATAGTCTGACAACCTCTCCATAAGAGGCTGGAGCCATCTCGCTGAAACGTATGGATCTCCATAAGGATTTTAACAACACATAGATTTTTGAGTATATCGACTAAGAGGAGGGGGTGGAAGCAAAGAGAAAAGGTGATGAAGGGGAGGATGGAACCTCAAGCACCGTCGAAGTGGTGGTCTAAGTGTGAGTTTTACTTCATGGTGTCTGCAAGAGTTTAGGGAAGATAAACTACAACTTTATCAATTTTTTTAGTGTTCTTCTTAAAAGGACGAAATAGACATTTGTTTTTCTTTTTATCAAAATAAATTTTATTTTACAGAATATTATAATCTATTTATCATCAAAAGATGGAAAACCAATTTATATTTTCTTCCAGTGCAACTAAAATACCTATTTGTAGGATAAATTTACTTCAAAGCCATCATTCTAGTAAATTTCATAAAATGTTTACTAGTTACCACAAAAACCTTTTAAAATCAATTTCACATATTTCATTCTTGGAACGGAACAAAAAGTAACCTCTTTGTAAAATTTATTTATTTATTCCCAATTATAAATTTTCATGAATGAACTTAATGAATGAAATTCATTTGTTTCAGTTTTTGTTCTATTTTATCCATATTCCATTTTTTCTATTCCAATTTTTTCATTCTTTTATTATGTATATTCTGTTTAATAACAACCAGTTACAACTTTTGTTTTGTTCCTTTTTTCAACTTTTCATTTTATTAAGTCCATTGGGGAAAGGTACAGCACAAAGATATCACATAAGCTCTAACATGATTTTACAACTGAATAGATAGAATTACATGTATAAGCCATTAAACTCGGTACTTGCTTTGTAGAAATTAGGGTATATGCAATTTTTGTTAGTCACCGCCACCGCCGGTAAGATGCTCACCAACGAGCTTTCATCCCTTCCGCAAAATTGCTACCCAATGATCTTGTACTCTCCTTAAATGCATCTTTTTCTAACAACCAAATCTTTTGATCGATACTCCTCATAGCGCCAAATAACTAACACCTGAAATAAAATCAGTTTAATTTTTGGAGAGACTCTTTGTCAGACCATCTTCAACAAAGGACGCTAACTCTACTGAATTCCACTTGAATCAGCCGAGTAAATCCAAGACCCCAAATCTTATTTTCAGAAAGAGATACTTCACCCTTATGCCAGCTCATGCGGCTTTAGTGAAAAAGATTGATTCTCTTTTGAAAGAGAATCGGGCATAACCATAGATGAACAAGGACAGAGGAAAAAAGCTTGGGGTTTCTAATAGATATGCGAAACAGCTAACACAACAAACTCAAAATCGCCTATGCCAAAATTTATGCTAAGAGAGAAATATTTTACAACAAATAGATAGATTCAATTATAGAATTGAATCGAAGATGAAAACTTCAACCTCAATAGGAGAGAGAGAGAGAGAGAGAGAGAGAGAGAGAGAGAGAGAGAGAGAGAGAGAGAGAGAGAGAGAGAGAGAGAGAGAGAGAGAGAGAGAGAGAGAGAGAGAGAGAACTAAGATTTGATATTAATATATTATATTTTAATTTTTTAATAGATCAATATAAAGAGCTAATTAGTAATTAGGTAGAAAACCATAAATAAGTTAGAAATTAAGAAACTACCAAATACAATAAAAATATAGGATTCTATGTAGTAACAGGGCATGTCAAATTACTTGTGAAGTCCTATTAAAGTTATATTCCTGTCTAAGATGAAACAATAGTAGTTGTTAAACCGATTTTAAAAGATATTGTAAAGATTTTTTTAAAGATTTGAGTTAGATATTCTCTGTTTTTCTCTTTCTCCCCCACAATCAATGGAAACTCCACAATGATCTCTCTAAAGATTTCTTAATCATGATGGAGACAATATTTTTTCTTCACTTTTTGTGTATATGCTCTTTTTATTAATTTGAGGAGAGAGAAAAAAAAGAGAGAGAATGTTATTTGAAATATAATAAACAATATACGAAAATCCAAGTAATGGGTCGGGTTAGAAAAAATGAGATTGTTTAAACAATACTTCCCATATTAAACAATGTTAGATTTTTACATGCGCAATTGCGCATGTTGTACCCCTGATCCTAGATAGGATCGTTGAGACGGACTATGGGACGAAGGAAGCGTAAGTCGCCTGAAAGACCAAAGGCAAGCGTTCCATGGTCTGAACAAAGGGTTAAGTTCGGGTGATGATCGAGACTTACATAAGTTAGAAAACCATAAATAAGTTAGAAATTAAGGAACTACCAAATACAATAAAAATATAAGATTCTATGTAGTAACAGGGCATGTCAAATTACTTGTGAAGTCCTATTAAAGTTATATTCATGTCTAAGATGAAACAATAATAGTTGTTAGACCGATTTTAAAAGATATTGTAAAGATTTTTTAAAGATTTGAGTTAGATATTCTCTGTTTTTCTCTTTCTCCCCCACAATCAATGGAAACTCCACAATGATCTCTCTAAAGATTTCTTAATCATGATGGAGACAATATTTTCTCTTCACTTTTTGTGTATATGCTCTTTTTATTAATTTGAGGAGAGAGATAAAAAAGAGACAGAGAATGTTATTTGAAATATAATAAACAATATACGAAAATCCAAGTAATGGGTCGGTTTAGAAAAAATGAGATTGCTTAAACAATGCTTCCCATATTAAACAATGTTAGATTTTTACATGCGCAATTGCACATGTAGTACCCCTGATCCTAGATATGATCGTTGAGACGGACTATGGGACGAAGGAAGTGTAAGTCGCCTGAAAGACCAAAGGCAAGCACTCCATGGTCTGAACAAAGGGTTAAGTTCGGGTGATGATCGAGACTTAGCCAAGAAAAGAAGGAGAAGAAGCTGGACTGAGCTAAGGGAAGAGTGATACGAGCTGGACGAGCTCAGTCATGCAAGGTTAGCTCGATCAGCTAGTAGAACGATCTCAGTCAGCTGGGACAACTGTCGGGAAGCTTAAGTCTGTTGGGAGGAGTGTTCGACAGTTGGACCGGTTGGACGAGTCGGGTGGTTACGGGTCTGATGGTCGAGCATGTTTGGAAAAGTTATCCTTGGCTCGATCATGGCTGGATAAAGTGCAGCATCGACTAAAGCCTTGGAACGTGTGGAAAATGTGCTAAGCGGTTGGATGGTTTCTAGTCGAAGGGGCTCGTCTAGATAATTGCCCAAAAAGTTATCAAAATGCACTTTTTCGCCTAAGACGATTTTTCACCGAGTTTTATATAAATAACGGGCCTAGAGGTCAATTTTGGGCACTGATTTTCCCTAAGGAAACCTCAAAACTCTAATCAAAAAGAGGTAATCCGAAAGAAGAGAACTTGGGCGATTTGGAAGGGAGACTTGATCGGAACCAAGCTGTAACAACGCAATTTCTCGAGCCCAACAAGGCCCAGTTGTCACTCCAGAAACCCTAGGTATTTCCTTTAAATACTTGTCTCTGCAGTTTATTTTATTCAGAAATCTCTAAGCGTCGAACCTCTGCAGAAATCGAGCCGTCGTAGAGATATGAAAACGTACCGTCGCCGCCACCAGGTTTAGAGTCGAGATCGGACGCCCAACCATCGTCTCACGCCCAAGGTAACTCCCGGAACCACCTTTTCCGATTGATTAAGTTTCAGGCGTTTAGTAAATCGATCGTATCTCTCTAACCGTGTGGTATTTCGCAAATCAAAGGCCACCATCGTGTTCGTGACGTCGAAAGGAGTCCAGAGCCGGTAGCGCAGCCCCAGACCGCCGTTCACGCGCCCTCACACGCCACCGGGGACTAACCTTGTCCCGCGCGTGCATCTCACGCACCACCACAGACGGCCGGAGAAGCCTCACATGTAGCCCACACGCCACCGTCGCCGACCGCCGTCCGCTAGAGCATCCGTCTCCGACCACCGTTCATCCGCTGCCGGGAAGCCGCCGCCGTGCCTCCGTCGCCGCTAGTAACTTTCCGGTAAGGACCGCCACCCCCTTGCCGTCGCCGGCAACCTGCCGCCGGGGACTCGCCGGTGACTCGGTGACTCGACCGAGTCAACTTGGCGAGTCAACCCAGTTGACCAGTCAGCCGGTTCGGTTTGCAATTGATTTCAGTTAAGATGAATTGATTTCTGGTTAGGTGTAAACCGATTTGTAATTGATTTGATTTATGGTTAGGAGTAAACCGATTTACAATTGATTTGATCCTGGTTTAATTGAAATCGAATTGGTTAAGGGCAATTGGGCTGGTTAGGTTAATTGGACTAGTTTGGTTTGGGTAGTGGGCCGAATTGCAGTGGGCCGGGTCGTGGGCCGAGTCGCGGGCCGTATATGGTCACGCGTCGGGTCATGAGTCGGGTTGGTTCACAGGTCGGGTCGCCGGGTCGGGTCGGGTCTGGTTGACCGGGTTGACTGGGTGGACCATTGACCGTTGTCTTTCTGTTGACTTTGACCAAACTGCCATTTATCCGTTTTTGACCGTTCGAAGGGAGTTCTGACTCGACTTGTCGTCCTGATTTCAGATTTGGAGTCTGTTTGAGTATTTGGAGTTCATAGCTACCACTTCTCCAAGTTTCTAAGGTGAGGGTTACTCCGTTAAATCCCGAACTAGTTTAGTACTGCTATTATGAATTGTCTAGTTTCGAAACATGATCCGTCTCTGTGAATTGAGTCTGCTTGCGAGTCTTTTTTTATTATTTTATTGATTTTTAAACCGGAAATAGGATAATAGAGGATTCAACTATTTTATGAATTAATCGATGCTGAGTATTGTTATATATATACATAGATATATATTAGGGACTATGTGCGAGTGCGGGGGTTCAGAGATGTCTGAGCTAGCGACGCAGCGGGTTCTGAGTGCAGGGGTACAGAGACGTTTGTACTATCGATGCAGCGGGTGATTGAGTGCGGGGGTACAGAGACGTTTGTACTAGTGACACAGCGGGATTTGAGTGCAAAGGTACAGAGACGTTTGTACTATCGACGCAGCGGGTGGTTGAGTGCGGGGGTACAGAGACATATTGTACTATCGACGCAGCGGGTATCTATATATCCTTATGAGGAAATGCGCGGTGCAGGGAGTAGCTGTGTACTATGAGCACATGGGTGTTAGTTGGACTAGATGTATATATGGATTGTTCTTTGTGGTGTAGACACCGTGCTTGTTTCATGCTAGAGCTAGGCTTACATAGTCGTAGTGCTATGTACTAAGTCAGTGGTTTGCGGTTTAGCATCCCATACCTCACTGAGTGACTCCCCTGTTACTCACCCTTCATTCTTTCCCCCTTTAAGGTGAGACCGACGAGCAGGAGTGATTGCTATCGGATTGGTGCTTTTGGGAGTTTTATTCATTTCTTTTGCAGACTTTCGTTTTATGTTTTTATCGGATTTATTTTATTACGAGATTTATTGTTGTTTATGAGATTTATGGTGTTTGGAGATGATTTATGAGGACTAATAAATGAAGATTTCAGAGTTATTATTTATTATATTATTTTGGAAAATACGGGTGTTACACAAGCCTAGAAGGCAATCCGACAACAATATCTGAAAGATCGATCCAAACATGGATCTAAGGGAGAAAGAGAAGCATGCTGCGACTGGAACACCGGAGTGCATGTCAAAGATTAGTGGATGGACCGGGCAAGCCATCTCCATAGACAAAGGCTGAATCTGATTGGATCTATGGACTGATCGCTTATGTTATTGATTGGTTTCAGGAACTGATAATGATCGTGGGAAGGAACTGACTTAGCTGTGAAGACTCGAAACTGTGGATGGATGGTTAGTTAGATAGACTGGTTTAGGATCATTGTACATTGTAATACCCTTATATGACAATAAAGAAATCAGTTTATACTTAGCGTTCTTACTCTAATAACTCCGTATATACTCTAACTTATGAATCTCATAATTTATTGAATTAGATGTCTAAAGAACAATGCCTTTAAACTGAACTGGTATGTCTGCTTAAGTTATGGTCGAGCCTTAGGAATCTCACTGGATTAAGTGTCCGGATTAGGGCGCTTTAAGTTGGTATCAGATCATGCTTGATTCTAAGAATAGTTGGATTATGGAGAAAATCACTCATCCAGCTCGAGTCTCACGGTAAGTTTTCCTTAGTCTAGGATGTATTATGTGTTACAGAGATTCACTAACATGTTTAAACCCCCAGTCTGGAAAACGCAAAACCACAAGGGGAAGGGGCCCAAATTGATGACTCCGATAACCGCAGTCCAACACAGCATGAAGAGGAAGTAGTTGAATCCTTTAATGCACAACATCATTCGGCTCTGGCTGGGGGAGCAAGAGAGAGAACCTCAGAACATAGGGAACATACCACAGTCCCATCAATAGACGAAGTGATGGATGCACTGAAAACCGTTATGAGTCAGATGGCGGCGCTAACTCAAACTTTTACACCATTTGTGTACTCGTTTGTATATTATCAAACTTATAGTTCTACGGTTATATCTTTAGACGATCGACGAGTAAGGGAACCTGCAGAAGTGGTGGAGACTGATCCACCAGCAAGAACAATAAGGAAGGTGGACAATCTTAGTGTTCGGGAACATGGGATCGACTTGAGGCAAAGTTTTCGGGATTTCGAGTATGAGTTCTGGACCTAACCCAATATTGCAGGACTGTCCACGAGTATGAGGAAGAGTTCAACCGGCTCAGGCGGTACGTGGGTAAGGAACTGGAGGGTAAAGCAGTATATGTGCGCCATTTTTCTCGAGGCTTAAGGTTTGAACTTAGTACCAACTGCTCTGATCGTACCTTCAGTCTTGTTGCTGAGTTGGTGGAAAGGATGACTTTGCTGGAAGCCAAACTTGCTGAAGAGAACCGTGTAAGGTCTCAGTCACATTCGTCTTCGGTTACCAAGAATGACCGGAAGACGAAACTGGATCAGGTCGCTGAAGGCCGTAAGTCTTTGGGAAGTAGATATGATTGCCCCAAGTGCGGTAGGAGGTACGGGGGTGAATGTAGAAGATTGATGGGCGCTTGTACCCAATGTGGTATCAAGGAACATGCGACCCAGAATTGTCCAAAGATGGACCAAAGGCAAGGAAAAGTGACTAGTGATGATGCTAGATCTTGCTTCTATTGCGGAAATACCGGGCACTTCAAGAGAGAATGCCTGAAGTTTCAAGGGGAGCATAAGAGGAACTATGCTGATGCTGATAGGTCAACCCACGGCAAAGCTAAGGGTAGACCATGGTACCACAAATGTATGAGCTTTTGAAGGAGTCTAGCAAGACTAGTACCTTCCAAGCGATCATTGGGACCCTAAGAATTAGAGGTGTGAATGCACACACACTTTTCGATCCAGGTGCAACACATAGCTTTGTTAGCCCTGAGATGATCGGAAAGGGAATGTTCCAGAAGAAACGGAACATGTGTTTTGGCATAATGAATGCAGCTGGTGGCTAGGTCATCCATTCGCTAGGGCTTGTTGAAAATATTATGGTTGTGATCCAAAGCAAGAGTATGCATGTGGATCTAGTAGTAATCCTCCTTAAGAATCATAAAGTGATTTTGGGTATGGACTAATTAGGAAAGAATCAGGCCACTCTAGACTTTCATCGTGGATGAGTCCGGTTAGAGAGTGGAACTGAGCCGATCGAGTTCCAAGGAATTAGGCCAACTTCAAGAAGTTTAGTGGTCTCAGCAATCCAAGCAGAATGGATGCATGAGAAGGGTTGTGAAGCTTATTTGGCGACAATCTCCACAAATGAAGTCGAAAAAGGTGTAGACCTTAGAGGGATTTCAGTGGTGAAGGAGTTTAAGGATGTATTCCATACCTTAACGGGTTTACTATCTGATTGTTCGGATCCATTCACAATCGAGCTTGAACCAGGAACGGCTCCATTGTCTAAAGCATCGTAGAGAATGGCTCATGTCGAAATGGCTAAGCTAAAGAAGCAATTGGAAAAATTACTCGAGAAAGGGTTTATACGACCAAGTAGTTCAACATGGGGAGCACCAATCCTCTTTGTTAAGAAGAAGGATGAAAGTTTTCGTCTATGTATTGACTATCGAAGATTGAATCGGGTCACTATGTAAAACTAGTACCCACAGCCTCGGATAGATTAACTGCTAGACCAACTAAGAGGGGCGACTTGGTTTTCCAAGATCGACTTAGCATCGCGATATCATCAGATCCCGATATAGCCATTGGATGTTTGGAAGACAGCGTTTAGGACGAGGTATGGTCACTATGAATTTGTAGTAATATGTCATTCTGTCTAACAAACACACTAGCCGCATTTATGAAGATGATGAATGGGATCTTCTAAGAATTTCTGGAAGAGTTTGTGATCATCTTCATTGATGATATACTCGTCTATTCTAAAGATCGAAAAATTCCACTAAAATCACTTAAGAGTTGTCCTAGAATGATTAAGGGAACATAAACTCTTTGCCAAACTTAGCATGTGTTCTTTTTGGCAAACGAGTATCTCAGGTTCCTTGGGCACATTGTGTCGGATTAAGGAGTCTTGGTTGACACAGAGAAGATCAAATTCATCAAAGAGTAGCCAAGACCAAAGAACGGCACCGAAGTGAGAAGCTTCCTTGGATTGGTTGGATACTACATAAAGTTCATAAAAGGGTTTGCAAGTTTGGCTTAATCCATGACTCGACTAATTGGGAAAGATGCAAAATTTGCATAGTCAGAGGTGTGTGAGAAGTGTTTCTTCGCCTTGAAGGATATGCTAACGAGTGCACTAGTCCTGACCTTGCCTGAAATAGATGAACCTTATGCAGTCTACACAGATACATCTATATTCGGGCTTGGATGTGTACTGATGCAAAAAGGCAAAGTAATCGCCTATGCATCAAGGCAATTGGGGAAGCACGAGGTGAACTATCCAACCCATGACCTTGAAATGAGTGCGGTAGTGTTTGTCTTAAAGATATAATAATAATACTTATATGGAGTCAATGTGAAAATATTTACAGATCATATGAGCCTGAAATACATCTTCACTCAGCCTTAGTTAAACCTAAGGCAAAGGAGATGGATGGAATTTATGGTTGATTATGATCTCGATATTGCTTATCATCCGGGCAAGGCAAACTTGGTCGCAGATGCATTAAGCAGGAGAATGGCTGATATTTCATTAAAAAAAAGTCTGAAGAGCATGAAGGGATGATCCAAAAGGTGCATCTTAATGCATTCATTGTCTACAGGTCATGAACCATTGAGTCTTAGTGCAACAGATCATGCGGATCTACTCACAAAAATCCGGATTGCTCAAGGCAAGGATGATAACTTGAACAAAATTGCTCAAAATGACAAGATCGAGTATCAAACATCCAACAATGGGACGATCATGGTTAATGGTTGGGCCAGTGTATCGAATGATAATGAAATCAAAGAAAAGATTTTGAAGCAAGATCACTGGTCTAAGTTCTTATTTCATCCCGGCCAGACCAAGATGTATCGTGACATGAAGAGATACTACCATTGGATTGGAAAGAAACGTGATGTGGCCAAATGGGTGGAGAAGTGACTAACTTGCAAACTAGTCGAGGCCAAACATCAATTTCCAAGTGGTTTATTACAGAACTTTCCCATCCCAGAGTACAAGTGGGATGACATCACGATGTACTTGTGACTGATCTACCTGCAACCTGAAATAAGAAAGATGCAGTCTGGATGGTCGTAGACCGACTTACAAAATCTGCACACTTCATTTCCATAAAGAAGACTGGTGGTGTTGGAGAGATAGTCAGAAAGTACATAGACGAGATAGTCTGGTTATATGGGGTGTCGGCTAGCATTGCCTCAGATAGGGATCCTCGTTTCACTTCTAATTTCTGGAGAACTTTCCAAAAGATCTTAGGAATACAGGTGAGCGTGAGTACGTCATATCACCCGCAAACGCATGGTCAATCTGAAAGATCCATCCGAACATTGGAAGATATATTGCGGCATGTAACTTGAACTGGGGAGAATCATGGGAAAAGAATTTTATTTTGGTCGAATTCGCCTACAACAACAGCTTCCATAGGAGTATAGAGATGTCAACATATGAAGCTTTATATGGGCGGCCATTTCGGATCCTATTGTGCTGGACCCAAGTGGGAGAGCACAAAATGATTGGTCCGGAAATAGTGAAGAAACCACCAAAAAGATTAAATTTCTGAAGGATAAGATGAAGGAAGCCCATGATAAACAGAAATGATATGCAGACAAGCACCGAAAGGATCTCGAGTTCGCAGTAGACGATCTGGTCTATCTTAAGGGGCGAGCTACAAAATCACAAAGAGGGAAACTGGAGCCGAGGTACTTCGGTCCGTTTAGGATAATTGAAAGAGTCGCTTTGGTTGCGTATAAGCTTAACTTACCAACCGCAATAGATGTATTTCATAATGTATTCCCATGTATCTCAATTCAAAAAGTGCCTAACGGATCAAGATGTGATAGTGCTTGAACTGCCTTCGGAATTAGGCAAGAACCTCACCTTGGAGACAAGGCCGGTTCAAATTGTTGATAGGATGAAAAAGGTACAAGAAAGAAAGTGATCCAAATGATCAATGTCGTTTGGGATTGCAATGGAAATGAAGAAACAACTTGGGAAACAAAAGCAAAGATGAAAGCCGATTTTCCTGAGTGGTTCAAGCAGTTTGAGACATAATAAATACTTAGTTCGGATTTGGAAACGAATCCCTATCAAGTGGGGGAGACTTGTAGCGCCCTCGATCCTAGATAGGATCATTGGGACGAGCCATAGGACGAGGGAACATGCAAACCGGCTGAAAGACCAAAGGCAAGCATTCAATAGCTTAAAAAAAGGGTTAAGTCCGAGTGATGATCGAGACTTAGCCAAGAAAAGAAGGAAAAGAAGCTGGACTGAGCTAAAAAAGAGTGATACGACCTGGGCGAGCTAGACGAGCTGGACGAGCTAGGCGAGTTGGATGACCTGGACGATCTCAGTCATGCAAGGTTAGCTCGATCAGCTAGTAGACCAAGCTCAGTCAGCTGGGCCAACTGTCGGGAAGCTCAACTCAGCTGAGAGGAGTGTTTGGTGGTTATGCCAGTTGGACGAGAAGCTCAACTCAGCTGCGGGGTGGTTACAGGTCTGATGCTGGATCATGGCTGGATCAGGTGCAACATCGACTAAGCCTTGGCACATGTGAGAAACGTGCTAAGCGGTTGGGGTTCTAGTCCAAGGGGCGCGTCTAGAGAACTGCCCAAATGGTTATCAAAATACACATTTTTACCCAAGACGGTTTTCCACCGAGTTTTCTATAAATATCGGGCCTAGGGGTCGATTTTGAGCACTGATTTTCCGTAAGGAAACACCAAAACTCAATTCGAAAGAAAGGCAATCAGAAATGAGAGAACTTGGGCGATTTGAAAGGGAGACTTGATCTAAACCAATCCTAGAAGGTGATTGGACCACGGTGTCTGGAAGATCGATCCAAACATGGATCTAAGGGAGAAAGAGAAGCATGCTGCGACTGGAACACTAGAGCGCACATCAATGGTGAGTGGATGGACCCAGTAACCATGTCCATAGACCAAGAGTGAATCCGATTAGATCTAAGGACGATTGGCTAAACAGTTACATCCTTCTCTCTCTACTTGGTGGTTTTCTTCTTCTTCCTGCATAAACAATCGAGTATCTTGATTTAGGACCGAGTAATGGACCATGACTGCAAGCCGGTCTGATCATGTGATCCAATGCTTAAGTGTTGGATCCGATAGATCATGGATCAAGGCCGAATAGCTTGATCGAGTTATGGCCGATCTTGATGGTTCAGTGGTAAGACAGTTTGATTTAGAACCGCGAACTGAAACTGATCGATCTGGTTAGGCGACTTGGGAAGTCGAATCATATTAAGGGGATTTCGGGTTTAACTTAGAAAGAACCGATTAAATGTTGCATGCATTGAAACTGACTTATAAAATTGTTGGTTAGATCACTTATGTTATTGATTGGCTTCAAGAACTGATGGTGATCGTGGGAAGGAAATGGCATAGTCGTGAAGACTCGAAGCCGCGAATGGATGGGTGGTTAGATAGACTTTTTTAGGATCGTTGTACATTGTAATAGTTTATATGGCAAACTCTCTTGTAAACGATTCCTTTGTCATATAAATAAAGAAATCAGTTTATCCTTAGCGTTCTGACTCTAATAACTCGCATATAAACTCTAACTTATGAATCTCATAATTGATTAAATTGAATGTCTAAAAATAAGACCTTAAAACTGAACTGGTCAGCCTGCGTAAGTCATAGTCGAGCATTAAGAACCTTACTGGATCAAGTGTCCGGGTTAGGGTGCTTTAACACATGTGTTTTCTTAATTCATAATAAATAGTTTTTATGATTGACTGACGGATTTTAATTGTTTGTATAAATGTTAATTGCTTATATTGTTATATTAAGATTTAATGTTAAACTAAATAAAATGATGTTTAACTAAAGTATTTGCCATTTAATCTTTTTTATTTTATTTCATAGAACATTTATTATTGTATTTATTAAATCAAAGTTTTAGTGTGTTTGTGTATGTTAATATAATTATTTTCAAATTATAACAAAATATATGTTATCTTCTAAATTGATGGATTCAAGATCATGTCATTTTATAAACTAAAGATCATATTATTTTTTAATAATAAAATACGTTTATAAAATAAAATTCATAGTACTAAATCAAGAAAATAATATGAATAAATCAAATAAATACCCACGATCAAATATAAACAACTAGGGTTGGCCCGCCCTACTGGCGGGATATTAAATTTAAAGTTACATAAGATATCATTAGTTATAATGGATATTTTAAATTTAGCTTACTTGACACTTTAGTTGGTCTTGATCTTAATTTTTATTGTATAGGTTTTGTTAGTAAGACCAAAATCACCATAGATTTGTTATTTAGGCAGTTACATTATTATCAAACCACATTCAAAACTGAGGAATACCTATTTTCTGTAAAATCTTTGAAGCGCACAAACCAATTCTATTCTTTGTAGGGATTAGAGTATATGTAAAATTTCTCCTACTTTATGAAATTCATTATGATATAAATTATGATCTATAGATGGAGATTATGGAAAAAAAACAAAGCAAAATAGATTTATATGAACCTATAGTTATCATTAGTTACATTAGATATCTTAAGTCATTGCACAAGAGAACACTTTAGCTTAATCTCAATAAAAATTCTTCTACCTCTTTTATAGTATGTAGTATGGGACTGGGAGATCTCCTAAACAGTACCAGCAAATGTCTATTATTTTTTTTCTTTTGTTTTATGAATTTATTAATTTGACTGGTATTTTTGATTATTTATGTTTTTGAAGGCACTTTCAGATCATTGGTTTGGACAAAAGAATTTCATCGCCACAAAAACTCTACTACTTATTGTAATTCTACAAATTTGAAAATGTGGTAGTTACTTCTGACTAACTCTATTTGGCATGTGATATGAATAAGAAAAATAGTCATCCAACAACTTTACCCTCCCCGAACTTCAGACTATTTTTTTGCTAATCCAAAGAAATTAAATCTCCAAAATACAACATGGATAAAGTAAAAAAAAGTCGATCTTAGGTATGAGAGGCTGTTTCAACAAAAAGACAGAACCCAATAGTTAGTGCTAACTGCAAATGAAATCTTAAACTAAAAACACATTCTTTCACTACTGCACATTCATGAATTAAAATACAAAATTTACCAAAATCTCTCCACCAGAATAAACAATGGAAACTTCTACCAAATATTACTATTCCCCTTGACTTTTATAATGTAACTACTTTTATAATTTCACTTTAAATATCCTGAAATTTAGTTCTTATTTGTTAACGGTTATTAATTCTCATTGTGGATATTTTCTGCTTTTTTAAAAGACGGGTTTGATCTGAAATATCTAGGTCTGGCAATTGAACGTGATGGACATAAGCACTATAGTGGTTGAATTATAAGAATGATTATTTTATGACCTATTTGAAAAAATTTCTTGCTATTTCTGTATTTTTGTGTACTCCTTTTGATACCCTTTATTTATATTTTTATGTCAAATCTTTTTTTTTTTTGAAAAAATCGAGGGTAAGGGATTTGAATTATTTGATATATAAACGCATGGTCGAGAAGTTTTTAGTTTCCGCAAACAAATTCTTAAAGAAGAATTTTATGAGAGTCGCTTCTTATTATATCATATATCTTATATGACTTGTGTTTGATGAGACAAATGAAAAAAGTTCGTAAACAAATTATCATAATGCTTTATAAGTTTTCTATTTGTTCTTTAATTTATATATTTTGTTGCTTATATGTAAATTGTTGGTGTAATTAATTTCCAAACGTTAATCTCAGGATGATATTTCATTGTCCAAAACGTTAAATTTCTTTTAGAATGGCTGCTCAATAGCAAATTGAAACAAATTGAAAAATATAAGGCAAATCCATTAATTAACATTACGCTTCTTCACAAGATTACAAACACTTTTGTTTTCCGATAAAACTTAAAACACTGGATTTCTTACTTAGGGAAAGGGTAACAACAATTTTGATAGTTGTAGTTGATTTTAGACTGTATATGTTCAGAGCCTACATACACAGTGTCTTTCCACCAAGAATCTTCAGCCTCCATTACATGAAGACCTTTATTAGCGTCTTCCAATGAAGTCTGCAGCTCTTTTACATCCCCCTCTTGTCTAGTCTCCCTGAGCTTCTGTAGCATTCTCTCCAGCTCATTAGGACATATTCCTTGTTGTTCCTCCAATGGTCATGAACACATGAGTCTGAACCTAGTTCCTTCTAAATTCTCACTCTTCTCTGAAACCTCATGTAAACTGTTTCACAATAAGTTAATAACAGTTACATTAGAGAAGACAATGAAGATAAATACTATTATGTGGGAGTGAATGCGTTTGAGTTGAGACAAAGAATGAAAATATTTAATCGCTTCAATCTCAAGGAATTTTACCATGAGCTTGAAATAGTTACCCTTTTGTTCTTGCCCAATCTGAAGAAGCGAAAAACTCAGCTTGGCGTTATGTTTCAAACTGATTCATTTCTCCTCCAAAATCTTCTTACCCTTCCTCAAACACGTAATGTTTTTAAATACCCATCATATCCAGAGCTGAACAGAAACTCCCTTATTTGCAGTTCTATATACATTATTTTTGAACTAATTCTAAACAGAGATCTTATTCAGAATATGTAAAATAAGAACTGACTCACATAGTCTTATTCAGAATATGTGAAACAAAGATCTAAACATGAATGGTCGGTAATAAGGATCAAAGACTACGGAAACATTGAAAATGTAATAAAGAAAAAAAATAGTTATGAACTAAGGTGAAAAACAGAACCTGTGAATTCAGTAGCAGCATATCCACTCCCATGAGTTCGCCACTGCGCCGGATGTTCCTGGCCTCCCAATAACAGATCAAACGCATTTGAACGATGGAGGAGCATCGGCTGGTCTTCAAATCGGAAAGAAAGATTGTAACATCAGCCTTTTTTTGTTCTAAATAAGATTTCTAGGTTATGAAAACAAAATGAGGAGATGGTTCTCATAGCATGAAAGCTTACCCCTTTATAGTCGAAATTCTACCGCCTTGGATGAGTGATGATCGCATTAAAGGTAGATCATAGGGTATGGATTTAAGAAAGACATTAAGAGGGCTAATATGTAACTGGTAGCTCTGCAGGTTGATGAGGAAGAAGATGAATCAACTCTATCAGAACTCATGTATGCCTCAATCTCGTCGAGTACGAAAGATTGAAGCTCTCTCTCTCTCTGTTATGTTTGCTGCTCTCTGTGTGAGAGTGTAAAAGTGTCTGGATTGCCCTAGAAAGTGACTCGACAGAAAGGAAGAAAGGAAAAATCGAGAACCCCTCATTTCACCATACAAAGCAACAGGCCAACACACATTAACAATCAAAGCCCATCTTGAATCAGATTAAATGAGACGCAGAGTTTAAGTCCTATGTGACACGTGTCAGCCTCTGGATGCACGCATTTCTGACGTGTAATCCAACGTGTCTTCACAGGAAAGAAGAAATCGTTACTTTATAGTAATAGATAGATAGATAGATATATATATATGCGAAAGTCCAGCATTTAAAAAGAACACAACTAATTCAAACCAATCAAAGGAAGAAGTTCGAAGCCCTTTTATTTCCTGGGAAAACGCAACCAATTATAAGGAAATCGACAAAGATCTTTTTCATAGTATCAACTAGAACTTCATTCGTGCAACCAACCTTAATTTTAAATTTTATTTTATGTTTGTATTAAATATTATATATATAATGTAGTCATATTACATAAAGTAAATTTATATTTTAACATTTTAGCGTAAATTTATATTTTAGCGTTTTAGCGTAAATTGTATCATTGAAACTGAATATTATATAAACAAATCTAATATTAATATGATTAGATCTATGTGTAAGATATAAAGCAAACAAATTATTTAAATGATAAGTATATAAAATAGACAATTATGGTTTGTATGTTATTAAAAATTATACATTAGTTATAAAATTGGTAAGAAATTAAAATGATTGTTAAACTTTTAACAAATTTGTGATATATAAAATCAAGATTTAAAATTGGTTATAANTCTCTCTCTCTCTCTCTCTCTCTCTCTCTCTCTCTCTCTCTCTCTCTCTCTCTCTCTCTCTCTCTCTCTCTCTCTCTCTCTCTCTCTCTCTCTCTCTCTCTTTGATGCTGCCGATGTAAATCAGTAGAAAAAAAACACCATGAAATTCGTTCATGATCTAATCACAAGATCTTTTAAACTCACCATCCGGTTTACTATGTCCAGCCAAACGACAAAGCAAAGGGTATGATATGTAATCCTAAATTCTTTCTTTTTGCATTCGATAAGTTAGGTTTTTTGATATTTTTGATACTCGGGTAATTTCATAAAGTTTTAAAGTGCTTGACTGACTATACTTACAGATCAAAGTTTAATTTGGCCGATCTAGACATGGAAACATCCAATAAACAAAGGGATTTCCCTGATTAGGTACTGAAGAAATAGGTGTTTTTCCTTCTTCATTAATAATCTTTGGTTTGTCGTTTCTTATGTCTGCTTGCTGAATCAGTATTAGATTAATTAATTTTTGGAGTTTTGAATTATATGTATTTTCATGTCCATAGCGTCCAAGTAATTGTTTTTCATATATTTTGGACTCCTAATGAAAGATGCTAGCAATCTGAGTTCTTGACCTTGCTCATGCATATCGATCTTTCCCGCATTCTCAGATTCCTTAATAGATTCATAACACTATATGGCTGCAATGTAGGCTGATTGAACTTTAGATAGCATAGAAGGTTAGACTCGATAGTTGTGTAGGCATCAACTGCGTAGGATACCTTAAAGTTTTCAATTATGTGCCACTCTCCAATGGAATGTTACGTTGTCCCATTCGGGTTTTTCCAGTTTTGAAACTAAGTCTCATTCGGAAATTATATATTTTCAGTCGGATCCGGGTAGGTTCGATTCTAATATATAAAAACCTACAAAAATCAAATAACAAAATATCTAAAATTGGTTTAGATATTTATACCCAAAGTAATCATTGTATCCAGTTTGATTCTTATTTTGTATCAAAATTACCTAAATTTACCCAAAAATAACTAAAAATACCCATTAACATTATTTTATTTGGGTATCTTTTATCCAAACTATAATATTTTATCTAAAAATACTCAAAATTATAAAAAATAATTACTATATTTAACTTAAAAATAATTTAAAATATTAAAATAATTATAATTATAGTTATAATTAATATTTTTAGATATATATTTATATTTAAGTTATCTCCGGATATTCATTTGGTTCTCGGTTTGGACCGGATCTGGGACCAGATTTTCAACTATAGCAATTCAAGACTCATTCAAATATTCTACCTCGGTTCCGATCAGGTCCATGATCTTTATTTTTGAGTTGTTTTCGGGTCAGTTATTCGGGTCCGGATATTTTGTTCAGGCCAAAGTTTGTTTATCTTTCTGCAATTTATGTAAATTGTAAAACCCAAAAATCCCAATAATATTTTAGGCTTTGATTGTAATACAGAAAAATATAGAAAAATACAGTTTATTTCTTATGCAGTTTGTGTTGCATTTATTTATCATTCAACATATTATTTGCATAACAAAAATAAATAATTAAAAATTAAAAATCTGCATGCAGATCTAAACTACACATTAAATTTTTTATATGCATTTAAGGTAAAAAAAATGGGCTGAACAATTGCAGATGGACAATTAATGTAATTAATTTATTTTAATGATTATTAATAAATAGTTTACTTTATTAGTTCATATTATTCACTCTCAAACCAAACAAGCAAATATTTAAAAATAATATTTAGTATTTCGTTTAAAAAATTTAAAATTTTATTTTATAAAATATTAATATATTTTTATAATAAAATTTGCATAAATTGTATATATTTAATAGATCCATAAACTATATACTTTCTTACCATAAATAGTCATATAATATTTACATTAATAAAGAAACATATATATTTTATTTTATTCTTTTTCATTCTTAATAGGTAATTTAATTAAAATTATTATTGTTTTTATAAATTATTATTTTATATAACTTAATTTAATAAATTCATATTATTTGGTAATTTATATTTTATTATTTATAATTAAGAACTTATAACTTTAGTTTTGTTATCAATTTTTATTTTTTTATTTTTAAATTCATTCAAATATGATAATTTAGTAAATTTATTTGATAAACAAACATAATATTGTTGATCTGCATTATCATTTGATAAAATAAAATTATTTATAAGCAAATTAATAAGAGAAAAAAAAAACTAAACATACATGCATTGGTCATCCACAAGCAGTCCAACCCATTTTCTTTTTGTCTATGCAGATCAAAAAATGACACTATCCCTAATTTCCATGCAGTTTTTTGTTATTTAACAATTTTTTTTTGGCCTGCAACTGAAATGTTGAATGGCAAGCAAATGCAGTTTTTCTGCATTATTAATAGACTGCATGAGTTCTGCTTTTGGCTTATAAATCCATGCTTATGTTTGATCTGCTTGATCGGTATTATAAGAATATTTTAAAAGAACATGTAGGAGATGGATTGCATTGTTTTGACGTGACTAATTATAGTGGCATGCATGTCAACCATCAAACAAGCATATAAATAAGAAGAGAGAGAGAAACATAGACAAAGCATTTTAATGATTGTCAATGTTGTAACGTTGGTCTTGTCATTGATTCATGTATTCTTTTGATACTAGATTTGATTTATTTATATAGATTTGAAGTAAATAAACTTTCGAGGTTCAAGAGATATGATCTTTACAAAAACCATACGATCCATGCATGCAGAAGTACATATGATTCAATCCACTACCTCCATGCAAAGTTTCGATAGATCATTGCTTCTTTAATTTCGTACTTTTGATATAGTAAAATAGAAAATATCTAAAAAGTAAAGAATATCATTCATATGGTAAAATAATCGCTGTTATCGGTGTATTCTATTAAAACATTTTGACGTATAAATAATAATTAAAATATTTTAATGATATTTGTAGGTTTGAATTTAAAACTTTAGTGGTATATTGCGTATCATTTATTTTGTTAAGTATGTAAATTTTCATAAACAAGTAGAGATATAAAGGTTTTCATGAAATAAAATTTTATTTAGTGCGTCTAAAACTAGTCAAAGTAGAAGTACCTAAAAACCACACAAAAAAAAGTTCCCTTAAAATAATAAAGGTTTGATCGTATTCTTAAAACATGATCAAAGCTTGTCTAGTGGAAAATATCAGGAACAACCATTTAGCTTCAGGAGATTTCAGAGAAAACGTGAGGTCCAGACCTGCACAAACAACATAAATCATTGGAGGCTTCAGCCGGAGAACAGTCCAAAGACCCGCAGACTATCCCGAAGACAACTCCGGGAGGGTGACAGACAAGCAAGGGTGACAAAGTCTTGGTCCGACCATCAAAACCCGGTGAAGTCCACTCCAGACGCTGTCCACTCCAGAAGACGACATGCCGGGTCTCTGAGCAGTACCGTTCCTTGTTTATATTGGGCTGGAAGCAAAACAGTAATATCAGGCCAGTATTTATAAGTTAAATAATAAACTAAGACTAATAAAAAAAATAATTAAGAGAGATTGAACCCAACACCTTGAAGCAATGAGGGGAGATCTTTTTCCAACAGGCCTAAAGTGAACTTGGACAAAGTTGAAGGCCGAAATTATTCATAAAAATTTGACAGCTGGAAGCGTATGCTTCCCCCGCTTCCTATCAGGGCCGCTACTGTCTCTGAGCATCCAAACCGACAAGAAGAACCCACTAGATGAAGTATCGGTGATTTGCATACTGATGGAATTTGAGGTTTACGGCTCAGCTCCGGTCGTATCACGCTAGAAGCGCACAAAGAAAATCAGCTACAAAGCATCGAGAAGGCAAGTAACGGTGGTCAGCTTCCTTCTAAAATTTGGAAGGGGAGGGGGGGGGGGAGACATCTCCTATAAGTAGGTGGAAGAGGAGAAAAAATCTGACTTTGGTGCATAAATGAAAACATAACAACGTCACGAAATCCTAATCCATCATGAACCACCGATCAGGCCCAACATCAAACGATGCCATGGTAGCTGCCCAGGCATCAAAATGGGAAGAAGTCCCCAACAAGAGTCTTCAGTCTCGCCTTTTCATCTCAAACAAGAGAAACAAGATAATGAAATTCTTACTTGAGCAACCGCAGGGAGAGACATGGGACTCAAAGGAGGCAGCAAACTGATTTTAGGAGAACAGGCAGTGATGCTCTTCAATTCAGCAAAATCTTACGCGGATTTGACTTTGATTCTTCTTAACAAAAATCCTGGATTTACCAACCCTACGACGCCTCCTACAAACATCCTGACATCCATGACCTCTCCCTCTTTCCGAAGATACTAGGGACACACCCAATAACCGATTTGGGTGCCAAATCCGGCAGAAAAAAATAAAGAGAAGCAAAGAGAAGGTGAGATGGCTATAGCTTAACAGGGAGAAAGGTTGGATAAGGCGGAGCGATTAGGGGTGGTGGCCAATGAGTAGAGACATGCTATCGACCACTGGAATAGAAAAAAAGAAGTTTACTAGCGAAAAGAAAGGGTCAGAAAAGCAAGAAAATATTTATATTCTAATAAAATAGATTAATTTTTTGTTTTTGGAATAACATTGACTTAATTTATTTGATATATGTGTTGCTCGTACAATGTATGAAACGATAAAACTCTATAAATTAACATTGTCATTATGGTATTTTACTGATTTAGAAAAAGTCACTAATTTAAAATACCTTTAGATTTTTATTTTTGAAATTAATTTTCATTTAAAATATAGAATAATTATTTAATTGTTTATATATTCACTAATGTCTATAATTTGACATTTATCTCTTTTTATGTTACATAATTTAGTGTTTTGGTGTACAGGGGCGGATCTAGAACTAGAATTAGATGGTAGCACAAACAAATTTCTTACGGTAACTATTTTTGACGGGGGCATTTCATATAGTTTATACTGAATACTAAAATAAAATAAAAAAATTAGATTGGGGCACATGTTCCCGTACGTTAACCCTTGCGTCCGCCAGTGTATCGGAGATAGATACCTAAAATGTAAATGAATTTTGTATAAAATTCCATAAATAACACCAAAATGTTTTAAATGTATGAAAGTTAAAGGTGGACTTTAATTTTAGAAAATATAATCTTTTAATGATGTTTATATAATTTATTATGGTGAATATTGATTTATGATCCTGAAATCACATATTTTTGAAGGTTTTTATAAGATTTCTTATTTTATTATTTATTTGAATTGTGTCTTATTTCGATTTGATCTAAACTAAAATTTATTAAAAAAATAATTTATTGGTTTATCAAATTGTGTCAGCTAATGTTTTCTCAAGATAACGAGCTATGAATACACCGACACACCAAAAGAAGAATTGGTAGTTCAAGAACAAAAATAAATAAATAATAATAATTGGTAGTTCAAGTAATATCGTATATTCGTATACAATGTATGACATAATTTTCTAAGAAATCATTGTTTGAGCCTTTTTGAATGACTTACAACTCTGTATCGTAGATTTATAACGTGGGAGCTGCTTGATTGCGTATGTCTTATTTTACAGACAATGATGAACGGTTTTGTCCATATGGGCTGCAATCATGTCACTCGCCATGCAATGCAGTTTACGTAATGTCAATAAATTAGTACCTGTATATTAGATTGTCTATTATACTTTTGGCCAAGGAAGTCGTTTTCGAGATTATTATAGGTACTTTTCTTTTCTTATTAAAAGGTTTACTATTTCCAGTAGATATAAAAATGATAAGTGTTCTTTAAAAACAAACAAAATGATAGAGTACTGAACTATGCAACATTAGTTGTGACTTGTGACATCTGATTACTTTAAACTATGAGAATAGTTATATGCTTCTAACAAAAGCTATCTTTATAAAAGTAGAAATATGCTTTGAGTCTCATTTGAAAATCTGGAGAAAAAATCTAAATATATTTGATGACTGCACTTTTTTAAAAATATTTTCATGAATATAGATGTTAAAGTAGATTGCAGTCTGCTCGTTATGGACAAATAGCCCAGTAGCAGGGAAAGTCTAGACATATACAAACCGCAAGCTACAGAAGATCAACCCGTACATACTAAAATAAAATTGTATTACCACTGCGGATAGGCTACTATGTTTATTGAGGGTATTTTAGGGTGAGTCTTTTAGCGGGATTTAAGAGACGGTTTCTTAGCTTTTAACTAAAAAAGTTAAGAGACGTCTTTTAAATAAGATATTTAAAAGACGTTTCTTAATTTTTTTAGTTAAAAGCTAAGAGACCGTCTCTTAAATCCCGCTAAAAGACCGTCTCTTAAATCCCGCTAAGAGATCCGTCCTAAAAAATCCTCAATAAACATGCTCTTAGACACGAGTTGACCCGCTTAACATTTTTAAAATTAAAAAATTTGATGAAATATAAAAATTATGAATAACTTGAGATATATATTTTTAAATATTATATTATCTATAACAAAAACAGTTTAAGCTATTTAAAATATAAATGAAGATAAAATAAAAAAAAACAAGCATAAATAGGTTATCAAAAGAAAATTTTATTTTATGTTTTATTTTAGCGCCTTTGGAATCTAATTATGACAACAAACATATTTATTATATATCTTTCTGTAATAAAGATACTTCTTAATTATTGTGAAACTTATGTGTTACGAAATAGGTATCAAGATATGTATTTCAACCACTTACATGTGATAGTTCTCGCACCGCAAGATAGGTATGAATCAAATGAGGATTTGTTACGAAATATATTCTAAACTGTTATAGGATAAATTAACTATGTTTTTCTTGTAAAATTGATAAAACTATATTTATTTATGTTCGAACCAGTTACATGTGATCTTTCATTACTAGGATAGCCGGCATTTCTAACATGTAAAAAAAAAAGGTAAACAAAATTATTTTCTTATTTTCTTGAAGTCGTTGTATAATACTCCAATTCTATTACAACTATGTAAACACGAATTCACGTATCTATAAACATACAGTTGCATGATGCTCAAGTGTTGTAGCAAAAGACATATAAAGGTAATTAATTCACTTATAGCTCGTGCACATGAATTAGAGATGCGTAAATCAATCTTTTAAAAAGAAAGTATGAGAAGCAATCAGATAAAGCCAATAGCTTTTCGAAGTTTGAAAAAGTATACATATCCCTTTCATACTTTTATAAATATGGAAACGAGATTTACATAAATGCCTCCAAATTTTTCCAATTACACAAGTTTGAAAACAGATACATCACTCATGCATTTGCCTTGTTGTATAAGACCGTTTATGAAATATTTTGTGGTCCTAAACTAATTTAAAATCTCAAATCTCAAATCGCATTGTTCTCATTTGTCGTTTCTAGACATCATCTTTATCTTATTTATATATCTTCGAGTATTTATAACAATGGTGATGTGAAAACTCCGACAGATGTTCTTCTCGACTTTATGTACTAATTTTCATTTGACTTTCTATGTATTCAACATACTACAACGACGATACTAATTAAAGGGTGCTATTATAAGTTATATTTATAATGATTGTTAGAACCTAAAGTCTAGCTAGTGTTATTAATTGATTTATAGATTATTATTTTTACTAAAATCTAGTGTCATTGATTTAATGATTTTATAATTTATACATACTATATACTTTGTTATTCAAACAGTTTGAATTTAATGGTTATATAAATCTATTAAGTGTTATTGAAAGTTATATTGTCAACAATTTAATTCATAAAACAAGATTTTGAAAATATTTATTATATTTCTTAGATTCTTAAAGTTATTATACAAATTTATTTCATAGATTTTCACAATATACAAAATTGTCTACAACTCTTTTCAAATTTTAACAAATTACTCAACTTTTAGAATCAATGAACTCTATATAAATCTAGCTATTACTAACACCCCCTACTAAAACTCACAGTTTTATAATCTCTCTGTTTCTTAAAGTTACATATTCTAAAAAAGAATTATTTTAAAAAGATCTATTTTTTACATTTTTAATTCATGTTTTATTAACTAATTACAAACTTCAAAAAAACTTAATTGTACTTATTAGATTTTTATTGGTTTAAAATTATGAAAAAAATAATCACAAAAATTTATGCAAATTTAATGTGTTTTATTAAAACGTATGAAAAATCTAAAATATATAATATTTTGAAACGGAAAGAGTATGTACTAAAACATTTACTCAGGACTGTAACTACACATTTGCAACAAAAAAAATTTTTTTTTACTGTAAATACATTTATGATCAATACCGAAAAAGGAAGTACCGTAGATATGATAAAAACATTGACCCATTTACTCATCTATTCGAAATTGTAATTAGAAATGCTAGATTCACCTAAGATTTTGGCTGTGATTGGTAAGCTTGCGGAATGGCGTAATGGCGTTTTAAACGCGATTCCGCAAGTATTTTACCAATCAAGAAAAATTGCGGAATGAAAAAAAAATGCAAAAACGCAAACCTGCGTTTTTGCTGACAAAAATATAAAGGAAAATTTTGTTAAGTGGAAAAGTGAGTTTAAGTTGATTATTTACAAAATCAATACTTTCATATGATAAAATTAGAGAAATTCCCTTAGATAGCCCTTTTAGTTTGTTTGTCACAAAAATAGCTTTTAAGGAAGAAAATGACCAAAATTTTTTTTTTAGAAGCTAAAAAATTCATTTATATGCATTTATACCCCTAGAGTTAACTAATTTGCACTTTAGGGTTTAGAGTTAAGGGGTGGGTTTGGGGTTAGGGTTTCAAATTTCAAAAAAAAAATAAAAAAAAAAAATCAAAATTTCAAAAAAAAAGTCTATTTTGGTCATTTTATTTTTTAAGGGCTATTTTGTGACAAAAACTTAAAAAGGGCTATTTAAGAGAATTGCCCTCAAAATTATATGATAATGTCATTTAAATTTTTTAAATAATTAATAATAATTGTTTTAGTAATAAATAGTAATGCTCTAAATAAAAGTATACTATAATTTATTTTATAATATTATTAGATGTCAATATATTAATAAAAACATATTGAAAATAATTTAAATATTTATAATAAGAATTAAAGTATTTTTAATAAATTTGAGTTATTTCATATTTTGTAATAATTAGTTTAATTATTGACACTTTATAATAAAATAATATTATATAAAATATTTTAATATGTATTTCACCATTCCGCAAATTTTAAATTTTTCCGCAGCTTAATTAATTTTTTCCACAACTTAATTAATTTTTCCGCCATTCCGCGATTAAGCAATGGTTACCAATCGGAGCCTTTATGTCCCCAAAAATTAAGAGAGGAATGAATGAATGAATGAATATATTAAGTTTTTATAAAAAGAAGACAAAAAATCCAATTTAATTAATGAAATGAATGGCATAGCTGCTTAGATCTTTTTATTTTTATTTTCTTTTCACTTGGCTCCCAATATTGCAAGCATTGTCCTTTTATTGCACTTGGTGACAATCTTAGTACTACATCAAAAGATTTTGACCAGTCTTCTCATTCACATGAAACTAAATAAAATCAAATCATTATCCCCCAAAGCTTAAACACTCACATAACAACACTACACCTATCTCCACCCCCAAGTCAATCCCTTTCTTCTCCCCCCTTTCTCCAGCACCTACCAAAAGCCTCTCTCTATCTCTCTCTAGTTCTTGATTTTTTCAAGATTTCAAGAAACACATGGCTGACCAAAGTGGGGGGTTAGGGTTGATGAGAGAGTACAGAAAAGGGAACTGGACACTGAATGAGACAATGGTCCTCATTGAAGCCAAAAAGATGGACGACGAGAGGAGGATGCGGCGGTCCATCGGCCTTCCGGCGCCGGAGCAGTCACAAGATAGCCGGAGTAGTAGTGGTAACAAACCAGCGGAGCTACGGTGGAAATGGATAGAAGATTACTGTTGGAGGAAAGGTTGTATGAGGAGTCAGAATCAGTGCAATGACAAGTGGGACAATCTCATGAGAGACTACAAAAAGGTTAGAGAGTATGAGAGACGGAGGGTAGAATCTTCTTTTGCCTCCGCGTCTTCATCCTCAGCTGCTGCGGAAACGGGGTCGTATTGGAAGATGGAGAAGAGTGAGAGGAAAGACAGGAACTTGCCGACTAACATGTTGCCTCAAACATACCAAGCGTTGTTTGATGTTGTGGAGAGTAAAACGCACCACCCTTCTTCCACCGCCGCAACCGCTGCAGTCGCTGCTGCTGCCGCAGCAACTGGAAGTGGAAATGGTTCGGGCGGTGGACTACATATGATACAACAACAAGGTTTCGGATTTGTTACACAACATCAAATGAGTCAACCTCCTGTTCTGTCACCTCTTCCACGGCCACCGCCTCCACCGTTGCAACCACGACCGCTTCTTCTGCCACCACCTTCTTTTCATGCTCACCCAATACTGCCCACAGTAGGTACCTTCTTTCTCTCTCTTCTTAACTTCAACTTTGCATTTTTTTTAATTAGTATAGAGAAAAATATCGTCATTCAAAGCTTAGTTACTTGTTAGTCCCATGTTTATTGGTGGGTTCTTAGGTTAGCGTTCTTAGCGTAATTTAAGAACCGTCTCTTAATTTTAAATAAAAATTAAAATATAAATATATAAAGTTAATGTTTTTCGTCTTTTATTTTACACGACTTAATTATTTTCAGTAAAAAGAATCAATATACATTATTAAATAGATGACAAGTATTTTGGTTGGGATTATATTGGATTAAATATTTTTGAAGAAGGATAGTAGCTCAGATTCTGACACGAGTGAGCATTCAGACACATCTCCGGCAAAGCGAAGGAGAACAATGCCGACCGCAGCCGCCGGTACAAGCGGTGGCAGCGGCGGAGGAAATGCAGAAATGGAGGAAGGTCATGAGACTGTGGTGGCGGCTGCGTTATCAAGAAGTGCGTCTGTGATCACTAACGCGATTAGGGAGAGTGAGGAGAGACAAGATCGAAGACATAAAGAAGTGATGAGCTTACAAGAGAGGAGACTGAAGATCGAAGAGTCGAGTGTTGAGATGAACAGAGAAGGCATGAGTGGACTAGTGGAAGCCATTAATAAGCTTGCGAGCTCTATGCTTGCTTTGGCTTCTTCTTCTACCTCTCGCCACAATAATCAGCATCAAGGAGATCCATCATAATAACTTTTAAGTTATTATTGTTATAGCTTATTTGATTAGGAAGTGGTTAGTCAAAAAGACTGGTGATTAAGTACATAAATTGGTTTCACTGTCATTATTTTTAAGTAAATAATTTTGTGATTCCATGCAATATTAATTGAAATGTGATTGTTGATTAATATACAATGTGGACTCTCATATCACAAGAATGAGTTATATATATATGTGGTTGAAATGAGTTTAGATCGCTATTTATAACTTATGGTTATGATTTATGAATGTTTAATGTTGCTATATGATAAATAACACCAAACTAAAGTGCTTACTGCTTAGTATATTCTCTTTTAATTAGGTCATAACCGTATCTTTCGTTAGTCTTTTGAAATATGAATGTGTTTTAAAACCCACATGAACGTAAGCTACATTAAATTAAAGTATGTTCATTAACGTAAATGTTTTTATATATTCACTACATGATCCTTGATTTGGACCGTTTGAGATTAGAGTTCAAAATAGTTGGGCATTAACATATAGAAATAAGTGTAGTGACTACTCAAGGTAGCATTGGTTTACTAAAAAAAGGTTAGCATTGGTTTAAGTTTAACCAAAAAGACTTTGATCGACGTCGATAACTAATTATGGACATAATCATGCAATTAAGAAGAGAGGGTGCAAGCAAAGTACGTAAGCTTTTGGAATTGGGGAGCGTGGGAGAGAGGCGCGTGGGGAAGCATTTAAGTGAGAGAGAAAGTGGTCAAAGGGGGCAGAGAGAGCAGTCAAAGGAAGGGCCGGGGAAGAGTGTGGAGGCCATTCTAGTGAGTATTATTGGTTCCTTTTCTTATTCTTCTCTCTCCCTCTCTCTCTCTCTCTTCAATGCATCAAAACTTGCGAGTTGCGACAAAAATCTTCTAATTCTTATTAGGCCGTGTAGTAGTAGCTTACATGTTCTAAACTGTAAAAAAAAAAGCAGTTAAAAACTGTTTTGAAACAACAGGTTTATGGAAGCTGCATGGCAATTTTATTAATGACAACCAAATCATTTCTGGAGTGGATTATCCAGTTTGCAAAATAACTAATTTTCTTGTTTTGACGGATATTAAAATTTAGTTTTTTTTTTCTTTTACTTTATAGAATAATGTTTACCTGTATTTTTGAATATAATCAAAATTTAACAGAAGAAATCAAATCTACATAGTTTTTGCCACGTGCTAACTCACAACCGAAATACAATATGGCATCTATATATGTGATCTCAAATTCTCAATAAGTATAAAACTAAACTTACAAAGGCCAACGTTTTAACAAACGCTTTAACATAAAACTGAGAAACTAATTAACTCATATATAGTATATGAAAATATGAAGAAGTTGGATACAAACCACATGCATATACTCAATCACAGCCACAGTTAAGGACCTAGCATAGTGAGTTTGGATAAGGTTGGATTTTTAGTTCTCTTAATTAGATTTCAGTATCCAAGAATGTACTAAGGAAAGTGGAAAACAGTAGGTCTAAGTTGGACTTGAATAACCATGCTTCATATAGGTAAAGAGTAAATGCAGATCCTAAAAACACACGTAAGGTCCATCTTATGAACACGATAGTTCAATATTTTATTTGCTAGTGAAAAAAAGGAAATAAAAGGAACTCATGAGGGTCACGACAATAAATCACAATGGGCCAATTCAAGAAGCAATATAATATAATTTTAAAAAATGTTATTAGAAAGAAAACAAAATTAAAAAGGTTATGAATGTAATGTGTATAGTGTTGTACTACTCTATGGCCAAAAGTGCTTCTCTTTTGCATCCCCACACCCTTCGGATGCAGCTTTTCTACAGAGAAAGTGAGCTGTGTTGAAATAATGATCATAATAGTATATAAATACTAGTAACATTTTAAACAGAGGCCTGTGCGTTACGACTACACCAAAGTATACCAGTAATCATTCTTGTATGGTCTAGTTTATGTGAATTAAAGGATTATCAAGATTGATATATAGAAGAAGACAAACATTGTTAGATGATAGGTTATGTATGTGGTTACAACTTTTAATCTACACATTTACTTGTAGTCTATTTTATATGGAAGCAAAAGCACGTACACAGAACCGGAATCATATACAACTGCCGAAGCGACCTTAAAAAAAGATTGAAAGCGTGTATATATATAATATATTAGTGTATTAGTTTTGGAAAAGCTTAATTCAAAATTATGTTATTCAAAATCAAAACCTTCATATTCATTCTTAATAATCTATACTAAATAAATGGACATCAAATTCTGTTTTTCAAAGAATAATACTTCAAGTTTTCATGCATAATAATCAAATTAATCATTTTTTCACTATCACATATATAATTAATACATTATATATAAATCTATGAGAAATAACTACATTTTCTAATTATTTACTATATCAAGTTATGAAAATAGGAGCATAATATTCTAAAAAGGAATCGCAAGTTTCCAACATGTTTTTCAAAAAAAAATTTAAAAACAATTTAGAAACAAGATTCTAAAACTTTCTAATACTTTATGTTCTTACTCTAATTTTGAAGTAAAAATATACATCCGATGAAATTTTCGTACTATCTAACTTGCAATTAATTACTAAATACTGAATTAATTTTATATTAAGATTATTTTTATCAAATATTTACATAACTACGTAATATTTCTCTTTTTATTAATCGTATTTTAATTTAAATAAGCAGAGTTTTCTTTGGAAAACAAAGAAAAGTACTATTTTTTTTTGAATAAACAACATACAATAAACATGTTTATTATTATAAGTGGCTCTAAAGTTCACAGATTTCTGTTACAGTTGATCTCATGTGATCATTGTATATAAACATGTTTTTTTTCTTTTGTTGATTACTATCATTTTACATTTCATTAAAAAAAAGAATAAACAACATAAAATAAAGTATATAACAAAAAAAGACAATACAATAAAAAAATAAAAACAGACTATACAGTATCGGCTACATATCTTTGTTTGTATCCATCCATACATTGGTCTAACTTTTGTTTTAACTCAGTGATGTCGACAGACGAATATGCACTTGTCGTGACATTGATGCATTCAAAATTTCATACATATATGCAAATTATTGAATTCAGTGATGGGCCTATGAATCGACAACTACATCTAGCCATATAATGGGCTTCAGTAGTTGTGTTTAGATACATAAATTGCAATAATGCTAATAATGTTAGGACTATAATATTTTCTTAATTTACAGAATTATTAATTTATAAAAAATATTTTTCTTAGATTTTTATTGAAGATATACTTTTATCTAAAACAAGAAAATATTTGATTTTTGGTGTTCAGAAAATACTAATTTTCTTAAGCCTCTTCTTCATATCTCTCATCAAAAGGGGCTATGCATAATGCAGTTGCCAGTCAGGGAAAGGGTAAGATTGTGAAGAATTTTTTGAAAATTCAATATTTATATTAGTTTTATTATATTATTTGGTGTATAAAAATATTGATAGAATTTAAATATGGTTTTAGATATACTTTTACTAAATCTTATCAAAATATATAAAGTGCTAAGAAAATATAAAATAATTTCATTGTGAATATAAAACAAACAATATGATAGTTGGTTCCTACTTATATAAAATGTGTATACATTTAAATTATTAATTTATAATTTTGGTGAGATCATATATTTAATACGATTTTCTATAAAAATATTATTTTATTATCTTACTATTTGTGTTATATTTTAAAGCGACTCAACTTGAAATAAAAAATTTATTATTAATTTGTAGTGTTTATTAATTTATCAAGTATTAATTTATAGAGTTTTTAATATCTTTCATTTTTGTTATAAATGTACTTTGAAGTGTTATTGGATTATGTATCTGTAAAGACATTTAGATTTTATAATGATTCTTGTGTTATACAATTACAACTTTTCAAAACAATGTTAAAGTTTGGTGTTGTTAGTTTATGTACTTGTACTAAGTACTTAAAAGTTTTTAAAATTCTAGTGTTAATAGATTCAATATTTTAAAAAATCAGCAAAATTTTATTCAAAAAGGAAAACAATTGATTTTCACATTCTTTTAAAATCTGTTGTTATTAGTTAACTGATTTCACATATTTTCTTCACCACATCTATTAATCAAGGTATTGTATGTTAACTAGGGGTAGGCGTTCAGATACCAATTCGAATTCGGTTCGGATCTATTCAAGTATCGAGTTTTCGGGGTTAAAATTTTCAGCCATTTTCAGGTATTTTAAAAATTCGGTTCAAGTTAGGATATCCCGTTTAAATTATTTTTAAAATTTTAAAATTTATATATATTTAAATTTCTCAAAATCAAAGATCAAAATAATATAACATATAAATTTAAATAATGTATACCAAAATACCTAAATTAATATAATAATTAATTTATCTTGAATATTTAGATTAAAAATCAATAGATATTTCAAGTAATTTTGTTTGTGTATATTTTCAAATATTTTGACAACTTCAAAATATCTTATATACTTTTAATATTCTTTTGGATATTAAACATTTTTATGTTTTACCAAATGATTTTTCTTCTAGTTTTTTACTCTACGTAATCTGAAAACAAAACTGTTTATCATATTAGTACTGGCTGTCGATTTTTTGATTAAACAAGTGATGTATGAGACAGGCAATTAAACATCAAGGGAGCAGGGACAAAACTATTAGAATGAAAACAGAGTTACATCTTGTAATGAAAAACGTAAATTGACATGATTTTTGATCATTTACAGAGACGTCAGAGGATAGTATCTTTTTTGTTTTTGTTTTTGTTTCTTCTCGTTTCTCCATCAGACAAAAACTACTTACACTAAAGAGACAAACATATATGTCAGAGGGAAGAAAGAAGCAGTAAAGATGATATCTGATGAAACATTGTGAGGTAGACTCACCAATCTCTCAGCATTCACATCTCTTTGCTAATGTTTTCTTTACTCCTCTCACAATCTTACCGAACCATATCAAGTTCATGACACCGAGCGCAGCTGGTACCCCAAATACCAGAGCGTGTCCGAAGATGTGCATCCTCATGACCTATACCCCCCAAAAACAAAAGTACATCCAGTCACATAACCAAACAAAACAAACTAGGATATTGGATAATATTGTCATGTGTTGAATTCATTCAGGGGACAATTTTGATGCAACATTCGACTCATATATGCCGAGAAGGAGATTATGAGTCTTTACCTGGTTGTAGTGCAGATAGACATGATAAAACATGTATATGAATAGTAGAATTCTAGCAACCTGACATGAAAATGTTAAGAGTGATCAGTGGACACCAAAATGTTGTGCATCAAAATGAGTCGAATGTTAATAATGTTATCACGTACCAGCCAAGCCAAGAAGATGAAAACGCCATTGACAACATATGCCATTGACTTCTTCATACCAGCTGTGTCCAGGTACCTTCATAAGACCCCGAAGATAATCCGCTTGTTGTGTCAGAAGAAAGATTCTAAGGTGAAAATCTTGTAAGGTACATGGAAACAAAGTTGGGGAAGTACCATCTCAAGTTGATCTCTGGGGTTGTAATCTCGGAGATGAGGACCATGTATGTGTACAACTGTCCTTCCCCAGAAAACAAGGAGTAGGCAACTGCTACCCCCGATAGCGAGTGATGCACAATCTGAAATCAAATGCAAGGTTTAGTATTAGCATCTTTACAAAGTTCATGGTGTTGAGCGGTGTAGAGGCTTTAAAAAAAATAAACCGAAAGTAAAACATCATCAACAGGCTGAATATTTGGGAGAATTTTGCATATCTTCGGAGAGAAACCAGTAGATAGAGCAAGACGAGTTACTTACATACTCAAGTCCACCCAAAGAAGGATATTTCCAGAAGATCATCCCAAGATCAGCAATGAAGTAACCAATGGATAACTACAAATATCATTTATACATGTGTCATGTTCAAACATTCTTCTATCAAAGACTCAACAATAGCTTTTGGTCAGAGTAAAACAAAATCTTACCCCTAAACCAAGAGAGGAAAGACGTGAGCTCCGGAACACAACAAGATCATTGTGCCACCTATCTGAAAAGAGATCGGACCAGAAGACAAAGTAGAGCGACATTGCCGAGATAAAGATAGCATGAACCGTTGAGATTCCACTGCAGCCCAAAACACGACGAAACAACATCAACAAAAACCCAACAAATCCTAAATGAACAGAAACAACACTTTTGAAAGAGTTAACAATCTATCAACAAACACAAACCGGTTGTTCCATTCGATTCGTTGAATCTTGGTGAGGATGATATAGGTCTTGGAATGTGAGTTGCTGATGAAGTGACAAAGATCATAGACCTACAAAAGAGAATCATTAATCAAACGATTAGGATTAATCTTAGCTTTGTGCTTTAGATCTACAAAGAAAGACGGAAACTTTTACCACTTTGCAGAGGAAAATGCCGGTGAGAACAGAGGTGTAAGGAATAAAAGGATCAGCCAAGAGATAGTTGTTAACCAAATGCTGAGCTTGATGATGATAAGCCTTTATCGCACCAATCGTTTGCAAAGAAGTCGACGACATTGCGGAGAGATTATTTGATTTATACAGATTTGATCTATCGATTCCTCATCTCATCATTCGCCACACCACCCTACAAGCATAAAAGAATCAATGCTAACCTCAATAGAAAACGCCTAATCTCACCACAACAACAACATGTATGAACCCTAATCACAAATGCAGATTCGATAGGCGATACCTAGATCCCTAAACAAATGAGTCAAATTCAACGAAACTCAGATTCAATCCAAGTCAAATCCGATCGACGAAACAAGAAGATTTGGTACCTCGTGTAGGGGAAAATCTGAATTAAATCTCGGAGAAATGGACACAAAGGAAGGAGAGGCTTTTAGAATCGGCGGCGAGAAAAGTGAGAGAGTGAGAGAAAGGAAGCAGCGAAGCTTTAGCTTTAATCAATGTGAAATGTGAAGGAGACGAAGAAGAAGATGAGAAGAACACAAAAGACTCGTCGATCTGAGGAAGAAAAAAAACTACAGCTGGTGCACGAAAACAACAACTATTAAATTAAATAAAACTAGAATTAGGTTTTTAATTTCAACTAGGTTCTATTCTATCATTTTAATATATATATAACAGCACTGTATATGCCAAACTTATGTTAATGGGAATGATTATACGTTTAATGTATGTACTCGGGGGAAAAAACATGAACCAGACATCTAACAAACAGAATCAAAGTTAATACTCTCTCCGTTTCATATTACTTGTCGTTCTAGGTTTATTCACACATATTAAAAAAATATATGGTTTTGTATATTTCCAAAATAAAAACACAATTACCTATACACCTAACCATATTTCAACCAATACAAAAATAAAAACACAATTACCTATGAATTTTATTAATGAATTTTACATTGAAACTCTAAAACGACACTTATTTTGAAACAAAATTTTTTCCCTACAACGACAACTAATATGAAACGGAGGGAGTATAAGAATTAGAGTATTATTATAGTTCGATTCGTGTGAATCACTTCTACTACCATGTCTTTTTCATTTGCTTTGCTACTCTCTCTTACAACATTTTTTTCTTATAATATAAAACGAAGATATAAAAAGAAAAGTAAAGAAGAAGAAGAAGATGGTCTGTTATTAGATAATTTCATTATATGGCGACTAAAAATTGCATGTGACATTTTTGTAATTTGCTAAAAAGCATGACTGAAAAGATTGTCACATGTTAAGAAGTAACAAAAAGTTAAAAGGTAGATTGATGATGCTGTAAATGAGATTGTGCAAAGCAACAAACCGACCAATCAATGAGATTTTTTTACCCGTTCTAGAGTTCAGTACTACTAAAAACACTTTTGAAATCGTCCAGAAATTCACCTTCAATGATTTATGTTGAGTGAAAACATCTTTCTCATGGTCCCATGAATTATCAGAAAAACAGAGAACCCATGACTGAATAACATCAAAGGCAACAACAGGCTCCATTATGTTATTTTGTATGCATGTGCCGCTCCAATTCATACACCCACCGTCTCTCAACTTTTGTTATAGAAAATTGCATGATTAAATGCAGGCTTATTGCCAAATAGATAAGAGTCAATGATGTTTTTCTGTATGCATAATTGAACTTTTGTAGTACAAATTGCATGACCATTATCGTTGCCAAAAATAACCAAATAGATAAGAATCAATCAATGATGTTTTTCTGTATGCATATGTTTCTCATAGATAGATCATTTACAACTTGTGTGAAAGACCCTCAAACTCTTTCCTTCATCTATGAGATCTCAAAACTCATAAACAAAACTGCAAATACGATAAGACGTTACAGAATACAGATTCTTGATTATAATGAAATACCATGAGATTACGCAGTCTCTGCTCCAAGCAAATACAATACCAACACACAAACTGATTTCAACACAATGACCAGAAAGAACCAAGAAAATGAAACACACTGCAGAAAACCTAATTAGATTCACGCACACTTTTTCTGTCAGAAAAAGGAGTATCTACGTTATTGGAGGTGTTCCAATATATTTTAAAAAAACTCTTTAAATTTAACTTAGGGACCCAAAACACAAAATAACCTGATACGAGTTTGCGCCTGAGCTTGTGATCTCGTAACAAGAGCGTGTTTAACCAAGTAAGAACAGAGAATTGATAAACTGCAAAGCTTCCTTTAACCCTAGCCTCTTTAGAGAATAAAGTTAATTGTTGGAAGATGATCTTTATTAATCTCTTTGAACCCTTTATATAGGTCACGAGACAAAATAATTTCCTAATTATTTTAGGAAAAGATCATAAATTTAATTAACTAAAGAAAACAACAAAAGCATATTTCTATCATAAAAGGAAAAACTATTTTATGCTAGCTTAGAAACTCTTTTCCTACGTCGGCCGTATGTAATACCGTAGCGTGTATCATTACTCCCCTCCTCGACGAGGAGCTTGTCCTCAAGCTCCAATTCTGGATACGCTTCTAGGAGTTTTTCTGCTTCTTCCCATGTTGAATCATCAGCTGTATCCTCTGTCCATTTAACCAACAACTGGCGAACTCCCCCTCTTGTTCTCGCTCGAAGTAGCTTGACTGGCTTTGCTGGAAGCACTCGTCCTTGTAACACTGGAGGAAGTACAGGCTCAATGTCAGGCAGCAGTCCTTTGTGAGGTTTGAGAAGAGAGATATGGAAAACATCATGTATTTGAGATTCTGCAGGTAGTCGCAGTCGATAAGAAACTGTCCCAATACGACCCAGAACCTCAAATGGACCGTAGAACTTTGGTGAAAGCTTTGTAAAAGCCTTACGAGCCACTGTCAATTGTCGATAGGGTTGTATCTTCAGCCACACCCGATCACCTACTTTGAACTCTATTCCTCGATGATGGTTATCGTAAGAAGACTTCATTCGTTGTTGAGCCTCAAGCAATCGTTCTCGTGCCATTTTGAGAAACTCGTCTCGTTGTTCTAGAGCGATATCGACGTCATCGACCCATGATCCTTCCCCAGAATAGTCTAGAAGTCTTGGTGGTTCTCGTCCATACACAATTTTTAATGGTGTCGTCTTTAAGCTTGTGTGGAATGAGGTGTTGTAACAATATTCCACCCATGGCAGCCATGTAAGCCACTTCCTTGGGACATCTCCTGTCAAGCATCTTAAGTACATTTCCAACGTCCTATTAACCACTTCAGTTTGTCCATCTGATTGAGGATGATATGCAGTTGTGAAACACAAATTCGTCCCTAATAGTCTGAACAATTCCCTCCAAAAAAGACTGCAGAAAACTTTATCCCGATCGGACACAATAGTCTCGGGGATTCCGTGTAGGCGGACAATATCACAAAAGAAAGCTTGCGCCACTGAGATGGCTGTAAACGGATGGCTCAAAGCTATGAAATAAGCGTATTTGGAGAACCTATCTACTACAACCAGGATCACTGTTTTTCTGGATACTTTAGGCAATGATTCAACGAAATCCATGGAGATATCTGACCAAACCTTTGTTAGAACAGGAAGTGGTTGCATCAATCCAGCCGGTTGTAATGTCTCCCACTTGTTTTTCTGGCACACCTGACAACCACTTATGAAGTTTTGAACAGTGCGCTTCCATCCTTTCCAGTAAAAATCCCTTCGAATGCGATCCATTGTCTTTTGAACTCCTTCGTGGCCAAAGTTGTGAAATCCCGCAACAACCTCTTGTACCAAAACTGATTCTGTGTCAAGATAAACTTGCCCTTTTCTGAATATTAAGCCATCTCGTGCTTCCCACTCGGCTGATGCTTCTCCTCGAATTATACGATCGCGGAGTGCGGCTAAATTGGCGTTGTTATCTATTTCTTTTCTAACACGTGCTAAAATCCTACTCTCTGAATTATGCAGAGCATACACTGCACACACTTTCTCAGGTTTATCCTCATCTCTTCTAGATAAAGCGTCTGCTACCTTGTTAGTTACCCCTGAGCGATATTCGACACCAAAATCGTAGCCCAACAACTTGCTCACCCAATGAATTTGTGGTGAAGTAGATAACCTTTGTTCTAAGAGGAACTTGAGGCTGTAATGGTCTGTTCGAATTAAGAAATGGCGTCCCCACAAATATGGTCTCCAATGGATCACTGCTTTAGCAAGCCCAATCAGTTCTCGTTCATAGGCTGCGAGTTTCAAATGCCGATCCGCCAATTTCCTACTAAAGAAAGCAATGGGATGTCCTTATTGTTGTAGCACGGCACCTATGCCACTGCCTGATGCGTCGCATTCGACCACAAAGTCTTTAGAGAAATCAGGAAGTGCAAGGACATGAGACTCAGAAAGTGATATTTTTAGAGCTCTAAAAGACTTGTCAGCTGCCTCATCCCAAGTGAATCCGGTCTTCTTAAGTAGACGTGTTAATGGAGCTGCTATAATTCCATAGTTTCGAATAAACTTCTTGTAGTACCCGGAAAGACCTAAGAATCCTCTAACGGCTCGTACAGATGTCGGTTGAAGCCACTCAGCAATGGCTGTAATTTTTAACTGGTCGACTGTCACTCCTTTATGGGAAATCACATGTCCGAGATACCCTACTTCTTGTTGGCCGAAAGAACACTTCGACTGTTTTAACAACAATCCATGACTTCTTAACAATCCAAAAACGTGTTGCAGATGTCGTAGATGCTCTTCTCATGATACGCTGTAGATCAATATATCATCAAAAAATACCAACACAAATTTGCGCAGGATATCCCGAAATATTGTATTCATGAGGCTTTGGAATGTTGATGGTGCATTAGAGAGGCCGAAGGGCATTACCAAGAACTCAAAGTGACCATGGTGAGTTTGAAATGCCGTCTTTTCGATATCCTCGGCGTACATTCAAACTTGGTGATAACCAGAGGCGAGGTCAAGTTTAGTGAAAAAACGAGCCCCATGGAGCTCATCTAAGAGCTCATCTACCACTGGAATATGAAATTTGTCTTTCACCGTGATTTTATTCAGATCTCGGTAATCAATGCAAAATCTCCATGTCTTATCAGATTTTTTTACCAGTAGTACGGGTGAGGAGAATGGTGAGTTACTAACTCGTATTATGCCATTACGGAGCATCTCTGTGCATTGCCTCTCGATCTCATCTTTCAGTAAATGGGGATAATGGTACGGTCGTACGACAACTGGATTTGATCCTTGTATCAAACGAATTCGGTGGTCACAATCCCGCTTTGGTGGAAGCCCGAATGGTGCCGCAAAGGTGTCCTTGAAATTGTATAGTATCCTTTGTATCGGCTCTGGAATGGTGACTGTCGTGAGTGACCAACTGGCCAATCGCTTCGGTAGAATTACCTCGAGACTTGATTCCTGAGATATCGTAAAAATTTCTTCTTCTTCTGCAAACCATCGTTCCATTTGACTGTCCTCGGTTATTATTGAGTTTAAGGAGGCTAACTCATATCCTCTTGTTGCTGCTTCCCCACGCCATATGATAGTGGCATTATTGTGTTGGAATTCAACCGTCTTTGTCGTTCCGTCCCATACTACTCGCCCCAAGGCATTGAGCCAACGTATACCTAACACCACATCAAAACCATTAAGGGAAATGGCGTAGCAGTCTGCTTGAAATTTATGTCCCTGCACCGTTATTGGGATCCCTTTGCAGAATCCATCTATGGGACACCTCCCACCATTGGGAAGTGCCACAAAACGCCCCGCTCGTCGTTTCATCGGTATCCCGAGAGCCTCAGCCATACTACTCTTGATAAAGTTGTGGGTGCTTCCAGTGTCAAGCAAAACCCATCCTTTTCCCGTGACTATGTCAGCTTGCACCTGGAATGTAGTTTCAGTCTGCTCTCCATTCATTGCATTTAATGATATTTCGACTTCTTCCTCAATCACTTCATCTGCTTCATCCTCGTCATCCAAAACTTGCTGGATGTAGAAGAGAACTGACTTGCATATGTGATCAGGTGTATAAAGTCATCACAGTTGAAGCAAAGTCCTTCAGCTCGTCGTTGAGCCATTTCTGCCCTTGTCATTTTCTTCCAAACGCCTTTTTGTGGTGTTTGTTTTGATCCTGTTTGTCGAGGTGGCAGATTGTCTCCTTCGGTGGAAGTGTTCTTGGGATTTTGAAACCCACGTTTCTCCGAAAATGGTCGTGTTGCTTGGTTAACCTGACGTGTTGGTGGTGCTAAATGACCCCCCAAAGTTCTTGTTATCCTATCACCTTTGATTTTGTATTCATTATCCCGAGCGTACTCCATTGCTTCAAAAATTGTTTCAGGGCGGAGATACTCAACTTCTTTCCGCAAGCTATCTGTTAGTCCAGCACAGAATTGCCATAGTTGTTGATCTCCCGTGAGTCGCGTTTGGCGCCCAAGACATTCTTCGAACTGACTGCAATACTCGTCCACAGTACCAGTGTGTCTCAAATTGCATAGCTCTCCCACCGGGTTTACTGCATCAGCTTTTCAAAAACGACTCTTACAAATCCTTTTGAATTCAGTCCATCCCAATCGATGTGTGACTAATCGCCTCAAGTTGTTGTTCCAATGGTAAGCTTGCCCAGTTAACACAAATGTCGCTTGTCGAATTTTTGCGTCATCATTGTATACTCTCTGGTCCATGAAGTAATCATCACATTTTTGTAGCCACTCAACTGCATTGGTTGTCCCATCATACGGTGGAAACTCCATCTTCAGTGCTGGGGCCACAAACTTTTCTGAGCTACGACCCGGTGCGTCATAGGTCATGTACTCCCCTTGATCTTCAAGATTTTCATGGACTCTAAAATCTCCATAACTCTGTTTAGAGGCTGCTCCAATCGGCCTAACATTCCAATCCCCTCCTCCATCATTTCTTTGATGACCCCGTTCTCGGCCTACCGCTTTTGCTGGCCATGGTCCACCTGAGAACGCAAACCTTTCTTCTTCTCTCAGATGGCCGTCTCCCTCCACTAGTACGTTCTTACCGCTTTTTGCCGGTGTCAAACTCGTACCCGCCTTAGTAGCTTGTGCCGAGGTGACTCCCTTGTTACCCTGGATCCCACTCAACACATCGACTTCAGAAAGCTCCTCCTGTGAAAACTTTATTAATGTGTCGTCTGTTGCCTTCCCTTTCCGATGGGTTGAGGTTAGTGTTTCCAAGGTTGCTCCATGTTCTGCTACGGTTTCTGTTAGCATATCCATCTTCTTCATCAAGAGTGCGAGTTGAATCAACACTGAGTTTTCGTCAGCCATCGGATCGTTTGGCTCTGATACCAAATTGATACGAGCTTGCGCCTGAGCCTGTGATCTCGTAACAGGAGCCGTGTTTAACCAAGTAAGAACATAGAATTGATAAACTGCAAAGCTTCCTTTAACCCTAGCCTCTTTAGAGAATAAGGTTAATTGCTGGAAGATGATCTTTATTAATCTCTTTGAACCCTTTATATAGGTCACAAGACAAAATAATTTCCTAATTGTTTTAGGAAAAGATCTTAAACTTAATTAACTAAAGAAAACACCAAAAGCATATTTCTATCATAATAGGAAAAACTATTTTATGCTAGCTTAGAAACACCTTTCCTATGTCGGTCGTAAGTAATACCGTAGCGTGTATCATAACCACAAATCTTTGTACATTCGAAGAACTTAACGTTTCAAGCTCCTTGTGTAGCTTGAAAATCGATTTGTCCTCCACAGTCAATGAGGAGAACGAACAAAGAAAGCAAAGCAGCAGAGAAAAAAAACCTGTTGTAAAAATTGGAGTGGATATAACGTGGTCGTAAGTTAGGGCTGTCAAAATGTGTAAACCAACCCAAATCAAACCATATCTAAATGCTTTTAAGATTATATGGGTAATAGATTGACCAAATTCTTTTAAGTTAATGAATCAATAGTTAACCCATAAACAATAATTTTATAATTTAAATTATTTATTAAGTGTTAAAAAAAGAAATAGCTATTAAGTTAAAAATATTATTTTGTGGCTGAAAATAAAAATATTGTTTAAGTTTTAGAAAAACACACTTATATAGTTTTGATGAAAAATCCAATTTTGCTATTTGGCAGAAAAATAATTTTGTAAGTTTAGTGAGAATCACTATATTTAACGGTTTGGTGGGAAAATACGATTTTGTAGTTTTGGCGCGGGAAAAGATAATTTTGTGATTTTGACGAAAAAATACAATTTTATAGTTTTTGTGGAAAAACTCAACTATTTTATGGTTTTGGAGGAAAAAACTCAATTTTGTGGTTCTGGTAGAAAAATCAAATTTTTGTAGTTTTGCGAAAAACATGATTTTACAATTTTGGTGGAAAATATGATTTTATGGTTTGTTGGGGGGGGGGGACACAATTTTGCTATTTTGGTGGAAAACATGATTTTACGATTTTCTATGAAAAAACGATTTTGGAATTTTGGTGAAAAACATGATTTTGCAGTTTTAACAGGAAAACTCAAATTTAGGGTTTCGGCAGAAAATATGATATTATGTTTTGGCGGGAAACATGATTTTGTAGTTTTGACGGAAAACACACAATGTTGGTGAAAAAACATAATTTTTGTGAGAAAACATGATTTTGTGATTTTGGTGGGATAACAAAAGATTGTGATTTTGGCAGGAAAATATGATTTTGGTTTTGGTGGAAAACACAATTTTTCGATTTTGGTGGAAAAACATAATCTTACAATTTTGGCGAGAAAACATGATTTTGCAATTTGGCAGAAAATACGATTTTGTGGTTTTGATGAAAAAAACTCAAGTTTACGGATTTAGCAGGAAACATGATATTGCAGTTTTGACAAAAAACATAATTTTTTAGTTTTAGCAGGAAAATATGATTTTACAGTTTTAGCAAAAAGAAACTATTTTAAGGTTTTGATGGAAAACATGATTCTACAGTTTTTGTAAGAAAACAAGATTTAACAGTTTTTGCGAGAAACTATGATTTGTGATTTTGGTGGAAAATGAGATTTTGGTGGAAAATGAGATTTTGCCAATTTAGTAGAAAAACGAGATTTAGCGGTTTTGATGGAAAAAATTCAATTAATTTTTTTTTGTGGAAAAAACTTGATTTTATGGTTTGGTGAAAGTATAATTAAATTGGTTTATTATTTATATATATATATGAGAAACTAGGTCTTAAGAAAAATATATATGTAAGAAACTGGGTTAAATTTAGTTTATTAAAATTTAGTTATATATATGAGAAAATAAATATTTGGTTTGGTTATTTTTGTTTATATATTTAGTTTTAGTTTCTATTTGTTATAAATTTGTATTGGTTTGGTTATGGATAATTCACTATTCATTACAATCAAAATCATTTTAATCTTATCCACTAAGACTATTAACCCATTTAATCTATTTATTCATTTGTATCTAATTTTCCTACCTATTAAAATCTATGGTTTAGATTGGTTTGGATTGACCCATTAATTTTTATCTATTTTGACACTTTAGGTCGCAGCTAATAATTTGAGAAATATTATAATAAATGAAACACCAGATTTAACATGGAAAACTCCAAAGGGTTAAAACCATGGATAAGGTACACAATTTTATTATGAGAAAATAATAGAAGTTACAACCTCTCAATTAGGCTTGGGATTATTATTCAGGATCCAAGATCAGATCCGATCTGAAGCTTAGGATATCCGGGTAGTCCAAATCTGAATAGTGAAAAGACGGATCCACCGAATTTAATCTGAATTCAGATATCTTGATTTTTAGGTCTGAATATCATGATCCTGATCCAAAATTTTTAACTTTATTAAATTTTTAAATTTATTAAATTTAAAATTTTATTAATAATTATAGTTGATTTATTAATATTAATATTTATACTTAAAATTAGTTTTGTAATATTATACTTTAATTTTAATAATATTATATGCATAAATAAATTCATATTTTTTGTAAAAATATTTAATTTATGTAATATTTTTTGTATTTTAAAAATTTTTTTTTATTTTTTCAATTATTTTTACGGATCCGGATCCGGATACTCTCGGGTATCATAATATTTATACGGATATCCGGATTTCGGATATCCGGAAGGCACAAATCCGAATCTAGATACTAAAATTACGGAATCGACAGATTTGGATCTGGATCTGGGTACCCTAAATTTCTTGGATATCCGGATCCGTCCCAGGCATACTCTCAATTATAACAAAAAGCAACTAATAATTCTACCGTTATAATAGGAAAAATATTTAAACTCTTTAAGTAGTTTTCTCTCAATCCGATCTCAATTACATGTGAAAAATTATCTTATGAAAACAATTATTTTTTCTCCGTTCCTTTCTCTCTCTCACGTTCTCTTTCTCAGAGATTTTTGATTTTGGGATGTTTCTGAACTAGGACGATTATGAGATATTTATATAGAGATTAGGAGGTAATTCATTATAGCAGGTAATTATAACATGTTGATTTATAAGTGAATATATGTTATCCATTATAGCAGGTAATTCTAAGCATGGGCATTCAGATCTTCAAGTCGGATCTGGGTTGGATTTTGTCAGATTCGGGTCATTTGGGTCTTATCGGGTCCGGATCATTCGTATCTTAGATATTTATATCCAATAGGATAATTAGAATTTGTTGGTTTGAGTTCTATCGGATCCAGATTGGTTCATGTCTTAGATAGTAGGACCCAATAGGGTAATAAAATTTGTCAGTTTAGGTTTGGTTCAGATCATGTCAGGTACGGGTTAGGTTCAGTTTAGGTTTTGTCGAATCTGACCCGAAAAACATCAAATACCTGAAAATATCTAAAATATGTAAATACTAAAAAATATCTAAAACTTTACCTAAAATCTAACCCGAAGGCATGAAAAACCCAAAATTTTACCAGATTATCCAAATTATATTTTTAAAAATCTAAAACTTTACCCAAAACTCAAAACTATACTCGAAAACCTAAACTCAAAACTTAAAAAAATATATGTAATACCAAAAATATAATGAACCACCCATATACCTAATATATATTAGAAGTTTCAGATATTTCAGGTACTCTATCGGGTCGGGTCCAAAATCTACAGGTCCTTCACAACAAGATCCAATGAGGTAAATTGACATTATCCATACTCAACCTGAACTGTTTTTTTAAGGTTAGTTCCAATTCGATTTTTTTGGATCCGGATAAAATGCCCATCCCTAGGTAATTCCAAAATGTAAGGTTATTGCACTTTATTGTTTTAATCTACGTTGATTCGTTTTTCTGTTTTTAATATATTTGAAAAAGTGTCAAGCATTCATATATTAGTTCTATAGTATTAATACTTCTAATACAAGAAAAAATACAAGAAAAATAGATGGTGTGGTCTATACTAAAAATATATAACTTTATTTTTTGGAGGTCAGAATATAGATTTAATTGGCGCTTTCATCATGTTGCTTCAGAATATAGATTAAAGGCGGGTTGTGCTATGGTACAAAGTTACTTCTAACAATTAGCAAATCACATTATTGAAGCTAGGCTTATAATCTGTAAAAAATGTTAAACATACTAAGAAGTTTTTTTCCAAGAATGTTGGTTTCCCCACCATAACAAGATTTCTATTCATAATGAGTTATAAGCAATTTTTATGTTGTCCTTGTTTTTATTTTTACCAAGGCTTGTGTTTCACATTGTCAATTGCATGTTATAGTAACTAGAGTAGCATCAAGAACAAGATTAAAGATTTTGATAACTGATGAGAAAGATAAGCAAAAAGTACAATGAGTTTAGTATCAAAATAAAATTTCCATAATAACATTAAGGTGGTGGTTGTTTGGATAGTTTTAGATTTTAGATTATGGTTTCTAATTTTGATCAATTTATTTTTGATTTTCTCATATTTCATTATTAATTGTTTTAAATTTTTTGCAGTTTTAATTTTTAGAAAAAGTTAACTAATGATTTTTTTATAAACTAAGTTTTATGTTGTCGATTTCCTATTTTGTCATCGTTCTTGTAATAATGCTGCTCATTCTCTAGCTAAAAAGGGTCCTATTAATCAATGTTTTTACAATGATAGGATTTATCCCCTAGGTGGTTAACACCAATATTGTATTCTGACACATTTTGATCTTTTAATAAAATTCTACCAGTTTGATGGAAAAAGTTAACTAATATTTTTTTATTTTACTATATTTAATTAATTTGTTTTGAAGTTGAAATAATAATTAATAATGAAATATGACTTACTGCGAAACCAACGAATAATGAAAGACATTACCACTTAAACATATGAAATAAAATTTAAATATATTTTTATATATTTGGGAAACTTAATAAAATTTATGTAATTCAACTATTATAAAGTAAAACTTAATATCTGTATTTTCAGGATGCAAAATTAGTTTCCAGTGTAATAAAATATATAATAATTAAAATTAACAAATTTAATAAATTTTGCTATAATATTTATGATACAAGATATTGATTAAAGCATTATGGAATTAACTTACATAAACAAAACTCCAATAACTTGATTTGCAGATAAATTTACTTTTTGTAAGTTTTGTTTGTTTTATAAAATGGTTGAAGTAAAATTACATATGAAAATAATTAACCTGTTGTATAGGGTACAATATAACCATGCAATTGTAATGGACATTTGTCCAATTATAGTTTTCTTTACTATATGATCAAATTTCCCATATAAATTTTTTTATATAATATATATTAGGTGTTTTGTCCACATATTCGAACATAATTATGTTACAATTACTTATTAATACATACATTACTAATTATCATGTATTTTAAATATTTTAGAATATCAGTATATACTATATTTATTATTAATAAATAAAAATTTAAAATTTCTCAGTGTTATTTTTCTATTGAAATTTTACTTAATTAGTATCTAATTATATGTTTTCTGTTTTTTTTTTTTAAATTTAACAATTAAAAGATATTATTTTTGTATAACAACATTATATTTTTGTATAACAACATAATATTTTTGTTCTGTAATTTTATTTTTATGATTGAAAAATAGATAAGGACACAATATATTAAATTATCTTTTTATTTTTAAATATTTTATTTAGTTTTTGGATCGTTTCAATTATATTAATATTTAATTTATTAGAAAAAGAAATTTAAAGACTCATTACGAGGTTTGTTTCGATAAAAACTTATAATGACGTCATTTCTATCAAGCGTGGCTACGACGTCGTTTCTTCTATCAAGAGTCGCTACGACGTTGTTTCTATCAGGACTCGCGACGACGTCGTTTAATTAAGGACTCGCGACGACGTCTGTCTGTACAAAGACTCGCTACGAAGTCGATCGAAATGGTTGTCGAAGCAGAGCATCTCCAACAGAATGGCTGCCATTTCCCCCTCTATGATGCTGCTCCGGTAAAACTGTTTAACTACAGATATAATAGAGTTTGTTGTTGAATTGATTTGCTAATGGTAGGTGTATCGTGTTCAGGAACTTCTCTACGGTGGGGAGGATTGCTCAATCTGTTCGAGCGAGTTCGAGAATCTTCTCTACCGGAGAATTGATTAGGGTTCTTCCTCTTATTACTTCTCCAAGGTGAAAATCAATCACTCCGTTTCTGTATATGTGGATAATTTGAGTTGTTCATTTTTTTGGTTTAATCGCTCGGCAGATCCATCTCTTCTACTCGTGCCGCACACAATGAAGAGGCGGCCGCGAAAGCTGCTTCCGACACCGGAGCCCCGACAATGTATGGTTTGTTCATTACTGATTAGGATTAATTACAGAACAATCCATGTTTGTGTGTTCTGATACAAATGAGCCTAATCTTTCAGACATCTGACTTAGTTTATGTTGGTGATGGATTTAGAAATGATTCCTGCAAGTATATGGTTATAGATATGCTCTTGTTTTAGATTTGACAAGATCATAGCGAAAGAGATTCCATCAGACATTGTCTATGAAGATGAGAATGTTTTGGCATTCAGAGACATAAACCCACAGGCTCCTGTTCATGTTTTGGTCATTCCTAAGTTGAGAGATGGCTTGACCACGCTTGGCAAGGTGAGTCACTTTTAAATTTAACATTCAGTTCGTTTATAAAGAGAGGAAGTATGTTGTTTGTCTGTTGGGTGGAATAGATTAAGATCTTACTTGAACATTGTCTTCCTGTGAAACACTTTTGCAGGCTGAACCAAGACACGTAGAGGTTCTTGGTCAACTTCTGCACGCATCAAAGATTGTTGCTGAGAAAGAAGGCATTGTGGATGGGTTCCGTGTGGTTATAAACAACGGTGCTGAAGGATGTAAGTCTTTCCCATCTAACCAAATATCATCGTATGTTGGTACTCATCATCATTATCATACACTTAACTGACTTAACTTCCTCTCATGAAGGCCAATCCGTTTACCATCTTCATCTCCACGTCCTTGGGGGCCGACAGATGAAGTGGCCACCCGGTTAGGAAGAAAGATTCATGCCAAACCAAATCATGTACAATCAGCGAGCTCTATAAATCACCAATGACTGTTCTAGCTGTTCAAATTTCTTTAATTGTAATCCTTTTCTCTTTTATGGTTTACTAGTTGTTACCTGTGATTTGGTAAAACATAACCATCCGTTCCTAAAAACTCAGTTTATAAAAATAAAGTTATTTTGTTTTGGTAAAGATTGATTTCATGCATTATTAATTAATTAATGGTAATAAAACTAAATGTAAGAAATATATATTGAAATTAATTGTACTATTGGATTAATATCATTTTACATTTATAGAAATTTGTTTAATTTATTTTTTATACATTTATGATTTAATATTGTTTTAAATATATGAAAATTCTGTTAAAATTGAAATAGAAAAGTACTCCTACTAATCAATTACCATTCCTATGTTTCTAATAGAAATAATTTCTAGAATTTTCACAGAAATTTTAAATTATTTTTTTTTGAAAACCCAATTAAAATTTAAAAGTACTATTTAATAATAAATGCACTTAGCTGACATAAGGGTACGGTGGATTTATAAGACATGATTAACCCTAAGAACCCCAATTGGGGTTTAGTTTTTTTTTGATTTTTTTTAAAAAATTATAAAAAATTAACCAATCGCGGGCCGCCACGTGTCCGTGAGGTCCTACAAGAATTCTCTAAGAGTTAGCTCTTAGGGAAGAAGTGGAAGAGGTGAATTTTTAAAGTTTTGTGGGCCCCACCTCCTAAGAACCCACCTAAAAACCCCCATTAATCTTGCTCTAAGGTTTGGAAAATGATGAGAACAATGAATGGTGGAAGACTTCGGTTTTGCAACCTTAGAGCATTTCCAATGGTGATACCCATTGGAATTCTTAATTTTTTTTTTTTGTTCAGAATAAAAAAAAATCAACCAATTGCGGGTCCGCATGATACCTGGAGGCCCACAAATAGTGCAAGGATCAAATCCTTATTTAGGGATTTTAAGGATCGAATCTTTAGATTTTGGTGAGTTCACTGATTATTTAATTATTTTTCGCTAAGAACTCCTTTTTAAGGACTCTCATTGCGGGTGTTCTTATTAGCTCCATTTGGTCAATAACATTTATTTTAAGGTAAAAGATACAACTCAAAGTGGCATGGTTTTATTGATGCCACATGATTTGCTTTCCTCCCTTTCATGTTCTCGGTTATGATCTGCAAAACAACAATATGAGAAAGATTGACAAGAAAACCATATGTTTTGGCTTGATATTTATGGTTCAGAATGAGAGCATCTTGTACTAGGAGACTTGAATTAACCATTTCTACCTCTAATGCATGCTTCTGTCTGTTAATTGGCCAAGAACACAGTTTGCTTTTTTACTGATTTTGCAATCTAAAGATTTGAATCATGTTTCCTATATTGTCAAGCAATCTATGCTAGAGCCTAGAGGTGTCATTTTAACCAAAGAAAAAAAAACAATAAAAAAATTGTTCAAATAAAAAGTCTTGCTAAAAAATAGGAGAAGATGGAAAGTCTTAAGACTGATTCCTAGATTGCGTCCCATCATCATGCAAAAAAGAAGTCTGCCCATAGAAGAAGACTTTACATATTAATCAAAGAATAATTCGAGTAAAGAAAAAAAAAAGAATTGGTAAAAAAGAATTGGACAAACGGGTCAAAGAAACACATCAACTTGTAATAAGAGTTTGGTTGAAGTTTCCACAAAAGTCTTTTGTCTTCAAATTCATCTTCTTGGGGATTCATAAACAAATCTCATCTTCCTTTCAGAATTCTCACAGACTTTAATCTTCCCTATCAGAAGAAACAAGCCATGGATCTGCAGCCAGAAGAACTCCAGTTCTTGACGATTCCTCAACTAGTTCAAGAATCCATCTCAATCAAGAAACGATCTCCAAGAACCTTCTACCTCATCACCCTCTCCCTCATCTTCCCTCTCTCCTTCGCCATCCTCGCTCACTCCCTCTTCACTCAGCCCATTCTCTCCAAGCTCGCCTCCTCCGACCCACCTAACTCGGATCGCTCCCGTCACGACTGGACCGTTCTCCTCATCTTCGAGTTCAGCTACATCATCTTCCTCTTCGCTTTCTCTCTCCTCTCAACCGCCGCCGTAGTATTCACCGTTGCTTCTCTCTACACCGGCAAAACAGTCTCCTTCTCCTCCACCATCTCCGCCATCCCCAAAGTCTTTAAACGCCTCTTGATCACTTTCCTTTGGGTTGCTCTCTTGATGTTCGCTTATAACGCAGTCTTCTTCGTTTTCCTAGTGATACTATTCATAGCTCTCGATATGAACAGTGTAGGCTTAGCGGTTATTGCAGTAGTTATAATCTCTGTTCTTTACTTTGGTGTTCATGTCTATTTCACTGCCTTATGGCATCTAGGTAGTGTGATCTCTGTTCTTGAGCCGGTTTATGGACTTGCTGCCATGAGAAAAGCTTATGAGCTTCTTAAGGGGAAGACTAAGATGGCTATGGGTTTGGTCTTTGTTTACCTTTTTCTTTGTGCATTAATTGGAGGTACTTTTGGATCTGTTGTGGTTCATGGAGGAGGAAAGTTTGGGACTTTTACTAGGACCTTTGTTGGTGGGTTTCTTGTTGGTGTTCTTGTGATAGTGAATCTTGTGGGTTTGTTGGTTCAAAGTGTGTTTTATTATGTTTGCAAGAGTTATCATCATCAGACGATTGATAAGACAGCTTTGTATGATCATCTTGGTGGGTATCTTGGAGATTATGTGCCTCTTAAGAGCAACATTCAGTTGGAGAATTTAGACATTTGAGATCATGGTACTATTTCTTCTCTATCTTTCTATCTCTGTATATTATATTGAGGTAATGTAAGATTGGAGAAGAAGAGGCCGTGGAATTTGAATAATAGTTTTTATGTAATGTGTATGTATAGACTTGAACACTCTTTCATTGGTGTTTTGATTTGATTAATCTATGATTTGAAAGGATTTTGAGTTTTCCACCTTATTTGATATTATTCCATAAGCTTGTTATCTGTGAAAATTTAGTTTTGTCGTATGGGAGATTGTTTGGAAGTAAGGAAAATGTTGGTTTGTAGATACCTAAGTTGACCATTACTGGAGGAACTTACTGGCTTTAGTTTGTAGACAACTTTCATCAGCAGACAATTGACTCGCACTAAGTTTAGTTTGTAGGAGCAACTTTTGATAAATGTATTTTTAGTGAAGGGGAAATTAGTTTCAATCAACAAAACAAAGTAAATGACAAAAAGAGATGAGCTCAATACAAAGGTCGCTGGAGCAGAAGAGTAAGAATATATCGTCAACCAAATTGCTATATCATTATGTGGGTAGGGGGGGGGGGGTAGCGAATTCTCCTAACTGTAAGAAGTTTGATATGAAATAGAATAGAAACATATTTTTAATATATGCTTGTTTAATCTAAAGAAGATGGTGTAATATATGTTTTAAATTTTTTGAAACATATTATATAGAAAATAAATATTCATATTTTTGCTAGGTAAATTACAAACTTGAATAATTGTTTTTAAAGAAGTTGGGAGGTACCAGATTCTAATGGGAAACAAGACAAAAAGTGGTTGGCATGCCAAGGTAAAGCATCAACATGTAAATCTCCATTCAAGAAAAAAAAACAATACATCTGTTTCATTAAGTATTACTAAAAATATTTGCTCCACTAGTGGTTAAGATTAACGACTAAATGTGAAGTGAAATAATAGACTGCTTACTATAAATTACTTCATATTTGGAGTGGAATAATAGACTATTCAGTTTAATATAGATATGAATCTGCAAACAATTATAAACACAAAAAAAATTTATAAACACATAAAGAAAGAAATTTGACTTAGGATTAAAATATGACCACAAGGAAAATGGCGACAGGCTCAGGCCACGTTAGGATCGGCGATGGAGAGTCGCAGACGCAGAAACAATGGCCGCTACATCAACTGATAGACGTAAGGAAAATTGTTTATTTCTTCACTTTTACATAGTATTGTTCGTTTGGTTGCCGCAAATATCTGCATCTGCGTTAATAATTTTGTTCGTTTTATTGACGCATGTACCTACGTTTGCGTCTGCGTCAAAACGCAGCATTCGACATAAAAAAAAATAGACGCTGAAAAAAATCTGCGTTTGGTATTAGTGTTTAGCGTCAGCGTCAACGTCTATGATAACCAAACGAACAACAATCAACGTCATCGTCAATGTCCGTGGCAATCAGACGAACAACAATTGACGCAACCGCAGACGCCGACGCTAACGCCGATATCTGTGGCACCCAAACGAATAACAATCGGCGTCAGCGTCTGTATCTGCGGCAATCAAACAACAATAATTAACGCAGCCGCAGACGCCGACGCTGATGCCGACGCCGACGCTGATGCCGACGCCGATACTTGCGACAACCAAACGAACAACAATCGGCGTCAGCGTCGGCGTCTGCGACAACCAAACAAACAATAATTGGCGCAGCCGCAGACGCCGACGCTGATGTCGACGCCGACACTGATGCTGACGTCGATACTTGCGGCAACCAAACGAATAACACTAATCTTCTCTCTCCACTCATCTACCATTCAACGTCTCATATCACAATACTATCCCTGCCGCAACTTTCAAACATTTTTGCGTTCCAGCCGCTTTTGATAGCTGTCAAAAACAACACCGATACGGTTAGTATTTTATTTATATATACTCTCTCCGTTTCATTTTAATTATCTTTTTAGGTTTACGAACACATATTAAGCAAACATATATTTTTGTATATTTCCAAAATAAAAACACAATGACTTATACATTTAACCATATTTTAACCAATAAAAAAATAAAATAAAAAATCTTATTAATAAATTTTGCATTAAAATTCTAAAACAACAATTATTTTAAAACGAAATTTTTTCCCTACAATGACAATTAAATCGAAACGAAGAAAATATTATATTATAAGTTGCATATGTATACGAGTCTATACGTATATCCGTCGAATCACTCCGGGCTGATAGTTATTGTGGACCTTGTGCTTGAAAAGGCACTTAATTTTTTTTTATTTAACTCAACGTTAAAAGCATCAATGTGTTGAAGACTGTTTTTGAGAATTGAAAATATCAAAATAATTTTTAAAACAACTGTTTTACAAATCCACGTTAAAGACATTGAAGATACTTTTCTTTCATATTTTCTTTAGCTCTTCTGTTTATTCGTTGGATAATACTCCATCTGTTCCATTAAGATAGATGTTTTAGAAAAATAATTTGTTTTACAAAAATGTATTTTTTATGTTTTCTATACAAAAATGCAAATTTTAATAAAATTAATTGAATTTATTAAAAGATTATTGATTAAAATGCATTGGAATTTGATAATTTCTAAAAATAATATATGATTAATGTGTTTTTTTAATATATGTAAAAATACAAAAATATACATTTTTAAAGAACGGAGGAAGTAATAACATTTCTTAAATTTAAGACCCAAGATCTTAAATAAAATTTAATAAATGTTTTTAGGATTCTGTGCAAAAGCACTCTAGGTACACCGGTCTTGCGTCGAATCCTAAGAGAGAAATGGGAAATGAATTGGACTCAATGTTGTTTTTGAACTTTTTTGCCTTGGTTGATTTTACATAACCTTTGTAACTCCTTAGAAACAATCTCATGCAATATGAAATTCACATTTTGGCCAAAAAAAGAGAAAAAAACATTAGATAAAATGAAAATTTATAAATACTGCACCCATTAATCTATTTGCATACTTTGAGCACCCAGTCAAATTAATGCACCCATTAATCTAATTTAGAATCATTAGTGTTCTATTTGAATGGAAATATATTGTCAATTATATTGACGATATATTGGATCCTCCACGGATTATTAGATGTTCGTTTGCGTTTGCGTTTAGCATGTAATGTTTGGTGAATTGATAGTTGGAAGCAGAAGATGGTCAAGATTTGGCTAGAATCTTGAGGGAATCATCAATGGTGGAGAACAAGACGGTGATAGTAGTGATGATGAATCTTGAAGGCTTCCACGCTGGTGAAGGAACGGAGAAGCTGCTCCGTCATGTGGTGGTGGTGTGTTTGGACAATGAGGCTTATTCCCGGTGCAACTATGTACATCCTCGCCGTTGCTTCTTGCTACGGACTACCGGAGTTGATTTCTCCGGCGAGAAACTGTTCATGGCGCCGGATTATCTCAACATGATGTGGCTTCGAACGAGTTTTTGGGTTCTTTGCTTAAGCTCGGATATAACTTCCTCTTCACGGTATTTTCTTACCTCATTTATTCATACAAAATTATTTTTTCGTCACTAACACATATATACGCAAAAGCAAAAAATAAATAAAGAAAAATTCCAAGCCCCTTCTAATTTATTCTTCACAAAAATAGTTTTTAAGAAAGAAAATGACTAAAATAGTTTTTTTAGAAGCTAAAATTTTTATTTATATGCATTTATACCCCTAGAGTTAACTAATTTAAACTTTAGAGTTTAGAGTTAAGGGGTGAGTTTAGGGATAAGGTTTCAAATTTCAAAAAAAAAAAATAGAAAAAATAAAAATTTCAAAAAAAAATGCTATTTTGATCATTTTATTTTTTTAGGGCTATTTTGTGATAAAAACTTAAAAGAGAGGCTGTTTAAGAGAATTGTCTATAAATAAATCCCAATTAGAATATAATTTTTCTTAAGCAATATTCAGAATACATCTATCTTCTTTTTTCGTCACTGAGTTAAAAATAACTATCATTTTCTAATATTATTTGAAATTTGTGGGAATTTTCCTTCTGTTTTTGTTTACTTTACATTTAAAAAGAAAAAGGAAATTTAACGTCGTGTTAGCTTATATAACCCCAAGATAATATAAAAATTATAGTAAAAGTGAAACAAAAGGAAACAATCGCTGTAATAGTTAGATTAATTATTAGGTCTAAACATAATATAGTTAACAAAAAAAAGGTCAAAACGTAATGTATGAAACGCATGTATATATATTTTTTTTTTTTGCCAAAATGTGAATTTCATATTAATATGATAAGTGTTTGTAGATTTTACAATAGTTTTGATCTTGGATAAGTTAGCTTTGGCAAAAAATTAAAACAAAGCTAAGTTATCAAAAGATGAGGATCCGTTGGTTACTCATGTCGTAGCCATTGCTGCTTAGGAACATGTCCCTTGAACCAAATGTTTTGAGTCCAAGTCTGAGTGGGTTCCCTGCTTCTCACTACGTTCCAAGTTTTCCTAGAGGAGAAATTCATGAGCTCTTCACCTTGGCGAAGTCCTCTTGATCCTTTGAAATAACCACATAGCTCACCATTTATGGAGATAGAGAAGTGAGTTGTTGTCAAGCATTTCCTGATTAACGCTATAAACAAAGGAGGGAATTCCAGAGCTTCAAGCATATACATCACAAAGTCCCAATCCAAAGTGTCAAAAGCTTTTTGCAGGTCCACCTTTAGCATACATCGCTTGGATATTTTTTTTCCAATTGTAGCCAGAGACGAGTTATGTGGCCAGCAACACGTTTTCAACCAACTGGTTAATTTTTGTCACACCGCATGTATATTTATAACTGGTTAATTTTGTCACATTAAAATGTTTTGAAAATAGGACATGGAAACAATATGGCTTCGTGATCCATCCCCTCGATTATTAGCTGAAGTAGATTTCCAGGTTGCTGGAGATTACTACAACTTCAACTTCGTCGTGTCAAATTGTAGAACAATCGCGCTTTACAGTTATTGGTATGCATCAAGACTAAGGTTCCCTGGAAAAAACGAGCGAGTGGTGCTCGAACGGATCAAACAAGATCATTTTGTCAAAGAAATAGGGCTCACAATGCGATTTCTTGATCTGGTTTACTTTGGAAATTTCTGCCAACCGGGTTGGGATATTAGCAAAGTCTGCCTGATGCATGGTAACTGCTGCAGTGGGAAAGGGAATAAGGTTAAGGATTTGAGACAAGTTCTTGAGGATTGGAGAAACTATATGTTAGAGGAGGTTTCCATGAAGGCTGGTGGCCTGAAGCAGTTAGGGTTTCGAAGGCTGAAAAGTTGTCGGCGGAGAAGAGGGAGGAGATATGTAAGGGGGCTTTGAGTTTTGAGAAAAATACAGTTTTTTTTAAATTAATTTATCTCGTTTTATTTAGGTTGGTGTAATTATTACAAATGTAAAGGACTTGTAACTTTATAACATCCTCAATCGTATTTGATAATTACAATAGTAATTATATGAATGCAAATAATAATGTCTGGTGAGTGCTACATCTTTTTCTTTCATACAAACCACCATTATTATAACCGATTCCTGGAGGCAGGTTTCAACCCACTACAAACCCGATTCTAAAATTTAAGCCGACAGCTCAAATGCCCATAAAAAGAACAATAGATCTTTGAGAACCAAGGTTCATCCTGAACTCGATAGAAAGTCTGCGCCAAACTGATTCAATCAATCCAAAATGTAAAGAAAATCAAAGTTTTAAAATGATCTTGAACTTACATGATATCCACATAAGATCACGTCACCGTTACTATTTTCTTCCAAACAACTATAAAAAGACAACAAAAGATGAGGAGAGGGGGATCCAAGTTTTTTGATATCAAACTTATACTCAAACTACTCTTGTATTTGTTTATTTTCTTATACCACTTGTTCCTCACAGCTGTATAAGCTTATAAGATCTATAATATACACATTTTCATACGAAGATCATCAATAAACTGTTTTTTTTTTCAATTCTTCCTTGATATGTTAGTATAACCCCCAATCCTAATTTTCTAAATGAATATTGAGATTTATTATTTGGTGTTAAAAGAATTGATGATACAAAATAAACACGCTAGCTTTAAAGATTTTGACGTGGAACACACATCGCGAACATGAAATAACTCGAACTCCACTATGCAATGACATCAATTCAATCAAGATGACACTTCCATCACCCAGAAGGTCACATCTCGGCAATTCAGTCCAGATGAGACTACCATGACCACACCTCAAACAGTGGTGCTACTAACGACACCAATCCTCGATGCGGAAGCTATGTTATCCAAGGTACCCAATAATTTATGAAATGTTTTTCTCTGTTTTGATTCAGCGTACGGGTCAGCAGGACGTCATGGGACATCAATCTCTGCAACGCTTGGAGAAACTCACCCAAGTCCAAACCAACCGGAAGACACAAATCAATTATCTAACTACCCCATAACATAACGCCCCTCCCAACAAATTTGTATTGAAAAATAAAGTAAGGAGTCCGCGAGATCCAGCCCTAGGAGAACATACAAACTCGATAGTAAACAACAGACCGGGAAGCAACATGAATCCATCTTGGATGACATAATGGCAAACTCAGAAAGCGAGATTGGTATCCTAAAACAGTAACTGTCTCGAGCAATGGCCAAGCTCAGAACAATGCAATAAAAAATTCACAGGACGACTACTCAGCTCATGAGGTCGATAAAGTCATTTAAGAGACACGAAAGACTCAATTAACGGATCACATCACCAGTGTTCCCATTCCAAACATCAAACTCAAAATTTCCTCATATGACGGGAAAACACAACCCCCAGATTTACGTGACAGCCTTTTGTTTCGTGATGGGACCGTTTAAACGATGGATAATGAGATGCTTGATACCGCGAGCTCTTTGTCAAAAATCTTGCAGGAGCAGCTCTCAACTGGTTCTCTCGATTGGAGGCTAACTCCATCAATAACTTCAACCAGTACAGTGTTTATGAAATACTATTTTATGTTCATAGAAAAGAAAGTGTCAGACAAAGACATGTGGATAATGTCCAAAAGATGGATGAATCACTTAGGTCGTTCATTGGAAGAGTGAAAATAATCCTTTCCAACACTGTCATAAACGACAAGGCCGGGATAGCAGCCCTCTGAAATTCCTTATGGAAATTATGGCATGAATCACGTTTTCATGGAGATCTCTTGCTTGACGAACTTGTAACCCTTGTGAAAACGGCTACACGCAGCCTAAGTTTTGGATTACTGGAAGCTCGGGAGACAGAGAGGTCCTTGTCCAAATCGAGTTCATCGATGTCCATCTCGTTTAGATCAGCCTAGAAAACACGGAAACAAATTCCTACGTAGCGCCGAATTTTTGCTTACGTGGCATAAAAAAAATAATAGCATTCTTGTAAATACGTTTTTCCTCATAACATAAAAAAATGGCAGTAATAAAAAAAAGTTTTGTATGTTTCTTGTTAATTATCCTAAAATATGTAATATTTGAGTAAACTTTCCAAGTAACAAAAGGTACTTAACTTACCAGCTATCTAAGTTGCGTTCACGGTGCCTTGACAACATATGCTCACCTACTTGGCCACAGAAATTACTATAATAGGTTGAGAACAATATATAGACGCATCTTTTTCACTATACTATTTATTCTCCAATATTAAATGCATATAGAGACACAAACGTAAACAAACAATGCAAGATTTAATATAACATTGTGACATTTGAAACGAGTTCGGAGATACGTATACATACATGCATGAGTACGGATATACATATATATAAACAACATAAGTGAGATAGAGATCTAGAGATTTAACTTATAATATATTGAAATATGATCACTACTAAGAAAAAGGCGGATAGCTTTAGCCCCGCCGTTAATAGCGGCGGCTGCAACTCTAGATCGCAGCCGATGAAACAGACGTCGCTGCAGCTACGAGCGAAGTGTGGAGAGCTTAAATGGATTGTTTCTCTATTTGTTTTGACGTTTGTTCTGTCGCTAGTTGCCTACAATTTTGCTTCACTTGTTCAGCCACAACCTCTACCGCGCCAGCAATTTCCCAGCTTTTCAGCGTTTGTGCCGCCGCTGAACGCGGCCCAAAATTCACATAAGACTGATAACGTTAGTAACCTAATTTTATGTTCCAGTTAAAAAAAAATTGGGGGTAAAATGTTCTAGTTATTATCATATTATCGATGAGGGTTAAACTCGAATCTATTAAAGACATAGATCTAATCTCCAGGTAGGAGGTGCAACCCACAGATAGATCATCTCCCGGTTATTATCATATTATCGAAACCATCTTTATGTATCCTACGAATAAGAAGCCTACATTATAAAAAGTTCTTGGCATTTTAAATTGGTCGTCAGATAGTAACTTGGTATATATTATGTTGGGGACAGTTTGAGGCAGAAGATAGGGAAAATTTGGCAAGAGTCCTAAGAGAAGCATCGACGGCGGATAAGACGGTGATAGTGACAATGATGAATCAGGCATATGCGGAGCTAAACTCAAAGTTTGATGTGTTTCTCGAGGGCTTTCAAGTCGGTGAAGGCACAGAGAAGCTGCTCCGTCACGTCGTTGTGGTGTGTTTGGACGAGAAAGCTTACTCACAGTGCGTGGAGGTTTTTCCTTTGCGTTGTTTCTTGCTGAGGACTACCAGAATCGATTTCTCAGGAGAGAGGCTATTCATGGTGGGGGATTATCTCGAAATGATGTGGCGCCGAACCGAGTTCTTAGGTTCTTTGCTTAAGCTCGGATATAACTTCCTCTTCACGGTACCTCTCTATGCTCATCGAATTCATTTTTTGAAAGACTTCGGTTATTAAGATTTAGACAAATTTTATTATGTTTTGGTGTTGTAATGTTATACTTCCTTTAAGAAGCAGCGTTTACCGTAAAATGATGTATCAGTTCAAACTAGGCATGGGCTTTTTTTAACCTAAACCAAAGATCAACCTTAACCCGAACTTTAAAAAACCGAAATCTGATCCGGTCAATTATAAAAAATATCTTAATAGAATTTAAGAGCTAGGTATTTTTTCGTGTTTGGGTACAACTGAACCGAACATAAATCCGAATTATGATTCACAAATATTAAAAATTAGTTAAATATGTAACTGTCATATATATATATATATATATATATATATATATTAAAATGATTTAGATATTTCAGAGTATTTTAAAGATTTTTTTGTAATTTATTTTATATGTTATTTTGAATACATTTTACTTAGTTTAAGTACTTTAACTAGATTTTCATTATATTTTTAGTAATTTCTATATTTTCAGCATTTTTGGTCAATTGTTTTTTTTTTAATAGATTTTAGACAATTTCAAACTTTTGTTATAGCTCAATTTAAACTGAATCTAGAAAGAATTAAACTGAAACCGATATCGATAATTAGTAAAATCTGAATAAAAATTATAAGCATAATACTAAAAATTCGAATCAGCCTGATCGAATCCAAACGAGATACCAAACGCATAAGCCTAGTTCAAAAATCTATAAAAGTTTGGTTTGGCTTCCAGTCACATTTTTTTATCAGTCACGTTTTTTCCTTAATTGCATTAGGTTGAAACTTATATAATACACTTTGACAAAAAACTATAAAAGTTAAATATTCAATTTTATCTTATTTATATTTAAATTCTATAATACTTATTATTTTATTAATTCAGTTAGGAACAAAAGTTAAATCAATACAAATTACATTAGACTTATAAAACACTATTTATTTTGCAACAAACAAGTTACCCTAAATCGACTAATTTAGGAAGGCGTGTCTATCTTGAGTTACATATGAAACAAAATGATGAAGAGGTGTAATCTGAAAACATTGTTTCCTCCTTAGATTGGCCAACATCAGCTTGCGTTCACGTATGATTTCTTTAACCACACCTAATTAATGTAAATTTCACATGATTCAAATATTTTTAAGTTAAACTTTTTCATGCAATTTGATATGTTGGTTTCAGCTTTTTTCTCCGAGATGGTTTGCTTTGAATATTAATGAAACCAGTCGAGTTATAAACACATATTGGTTTGACTTGGTTTCGTTTGATTGATTGGTTTTTAAACCACCTCTAACAATTGTTTTTGATATAATGTCTTTCGTATAAAATTGTTTTAGGACATGGATACAGTGTGGCTTCGAGATCCATTTCCTCGATTAATTCCAGATGTAGATTTTCAGATCGCTTGCGATCACTTCAATGGAAATTCCAGTGACACACACAATTATGCCAATGGAGGATTCAAGTTTGTCGTGGCGAACCACAGAACAATCGAGTTCTACAACTATTGGTATGAGTCCAGACTAAAATACCCTGGCAATAACGAGTATGACGTAATTAACAAGATTAAAGGCAATCAATACCTCAACAAGATCGGGCTCAAAATGAGGTTTATCGACACGACACACGTTGGAAATTTCTGCCAAACAAACTGGGACATTACCAAAGTTTGCGTAATGCATGGAAACTGTTGCATTGGACAGAATAATAAGTTGAAGGATTTAAGACAAGTTCTTGATGACTGGACGGCTTATTTCTCCAATGGAGACCGAGCAAGAGAGTTTCCACAGCCGATAAATTGCTGGAGAAGTCTGAGGCGGCGGTATAATAAAAAGAGTGGTTAATTTATTATTCTTGACGTTGTTGAAAGTAAATCAAAATAGCCAAATGAGTTTTATGGAATACCCATAATCTGGATCAAACATTGTTTAGCTTACAAGTAACGTGTTATACAATTAGAGCATATAGATGAAACACCTGAAAGAAAGTATGATATGCCAATAGTTCACAACGAAACACATGTCACATCACAGGCAAACTAGGTACTAGGTAGCTATATAGACTCAATTTCATAAAGTTGAGATCCTCTACATAGTCTAAAAGGACTTTAAGTTTACTAAAAACACAATTCTGAAGCCTTAAAAGTTACTAAATATTTATCCAATCAGGTTTTATTAGGTCTAAAGTCTTCAAAGTATCCTAAAAACTTACTCATTTCTAATTATTTCATTCAGTAATCGACAGTTTTTCTTTAATAACATATTAATCAAATATAGGTTATGATTGGTGAATCAGTTTTAAAAACTTTTTTTTTAAAAATTCTAAAGTCTTCAAAATCATTTATTACCTAATAAAATTTTGTTAATTGAAATATGGGTAAGTGACACTCTTTGCGAAATAGATAAAGTAGAATTTTTACGAAGCTTATAAAATCTAATTTTTATTTACAGTAGTTACAATTTTTAAACTGTTAAAAGTCTAAGAAATGGGTATGTTAGGAATTAAGAACATAGCTCATCCACAAGAATTCTCTCTCATGCACGTTGAGCAAGAAATGCGTTTACCCTACTAGTTTCTAGGCCCCTCTCTATTATTATTCTTCGGTTTATCCTCTGTTTAGCAAAAAAGAAACAGTATTTTGGGAAGATTTAACTTTTTCCCTGTTAGGGATATATCTACTGGATAAGCTCCGTCTCTGTTACAATATTCACCGAGTTCTCGCCCTTGACCCGTGGTCGGAGGGACAGTCTCCGCTGCACTCTGACAGCTTTCAATCATAAATCTTCAACGTTTAAACATTTAACCAGTTGTAAAGGGCTGAAGGAGTAACAAGAACAAGCTTAAGAACGTTCTCCCAGAAAGCTAACAAGTTATACAACAAGAAAAACCAACTTTGACAGATGCATTACTCCTACCTGTGACGGCTACGAGAATAAGACCAAGATTCTCTATATTAATTGCTTACTACTTTGGGGTTCCGAAGTGCTTAGTAATTACTTGCATTCAACATCTCTACAATACTTTAACAAAGAGAGACAAGTTGAAGTTCAAGATGTCATGAAGATTTCGATCTTGGAAAAGGGCAAAAGTGTTGCTTTGAAAAAGTATGAGCCACCAAAAGCAGCAAGGGTCGTGATCGATAGACCTAATAACACTGATCTACTGTGCAAACATTCCTTAACTCTTATTGGATATTGTTATTATCCCATCGGCCCAGAAAGTTGGGAGCCTCATCCCATTCTTTACATAAACCTGGATTGCTGAGAAATTCAGTTGGAACTGACGTGAGGAATGGTATGTTCAAATTCAGGTTTGAGCTAGAGTCAGACCTTCTCTCTGTTTTAGATAAGTGTCCATATCACTTTGCTAGATGGATGGTGACTTTTGAGAGATGGGAGCCTACTCTCTCTCCTAAATTTCGGTCTACCATTCTCTTATGGATCAAAGTACAACGAATTCCTTCACACTTGTGGACTAAAGAAACCTTAAAGAGTATCGGGGAAGACATATGAATTTTTGGATCAGTTGAGATCTCTGATATCTCAGCAAAGATGAGAGTCCATATCAATGGACGACTCCCACTTATTATGACGTCCACTATTGAGTTTCCAAGCGGAGATGAAATAGTCGCTAGACTAGTTTAGGAAAAGCTGGAGAGGCACTGTTCAAAGTGATTTACGCTCGATCGTAAGCTAAGAGATTGCTTAGAAACGAAAGCACATAAGAGAGCCTAAGCTATTGCGGAGGAAAACAAAGGATATACTGACAAACCAATAAAGTGGAAACGAAGGTGGATAAGGTTTCATCCTACAACACTGGTGAAGCCTTCCAGTTCACGGCAATAAAACAGGGAGAGTGCAATACTCTCCCTCCCCGATCTGACTACCATGAGAGGAGAGAAAAGCGACAATACGAGTCAGAGTACTAAAGAGGGAAGTTTGATGCAAGCTACAACCAGGAGGAGCAACACCATTACCTTCCATATGACGTTAGGCAACATGCGAGACCATCAAAGGAGTGTTTTGCTCCTCAACTAGGTGGTTCTAAGAACTCTCAATCTTTCAAACGAAGAGAAAGGGTGTTTCGACACTCTTCTCAATCTTATTATCGAGAAATCTCTAAAAAACAATCTGGAACCAACCATGATCAGCCATGAGAGGGGGTCTCTTTCAGGTGCAGCAAGAACATATTCCTCATGAGATGCTTAAGAGAGAAATGGGTGAGCTCCCTGAGGTGATGACACAATATACTAATTACGCGGATCCTACGGAAAGTGCAGTTAGAAAGGAGCAGTTCAGGAAATATGAGGAAGAAGGTCAAATAGAGGAATATGTATTGCAAGCAGTTCGTGCAGCTTTACTGTCTACACCTAATGTGGTTTCGCCTGAGGATATTTCACAAAAAACTTCAGCTCCTCTGAGATTGGGTCCAACGGATACTAAGGAAAGGGAAATATCCTTAAGAATCTCCTTGATGCAAGTGTTATCTCAAGAAAGGATTCCATCATCACAAATACTCGGAATTGTGAATCAAGTTGGAACAACATCATCAATGAAAGCTTTATTCGAGGAATGGATTCTTGCAACTCAAAGACTTAGAGTTGTCATTCAGGAAGAAACAATCTCCCTAGTGAAAGCTGTATCCCAGGAAAGAATCCCTGCAACTCTAAGACTTGGAGATGGTAATCAGGAAGGGACAACCCCATGTTGCAAGACGGATCACATGAAAGAGTTCCTGAAACACTAAGATTTGGACCAAATATACAAGAAGTAAATACAAGCAAGCTCAAAATTGATGGCATGATCAAACTCAAGAAAGAGGAAAGTGCAACAAACAAAACTTCTGACATGCCGTAAAGGTTTGAACTCTCAGTCTGGCCATTCTGTTAAAAATTCCAAAGGAACACGCCACAATACCTCATCATCAAGAGACTCTTAGACAACAAATAATTTGCCTAAACTATCGGATAACCAACCTCTGAAGAACTTCATTTCAATGAGGAAAAGGATGGATTTTGATGTTCCACCCACTCAAGCTCCTTAGCAATAAGCCCTGAAGGATCCTTCAGCGATCTTCGATCTTTCTATTCTGAAGGCAATCTTTTTGATCTTCACCATTTGGGGGATCCATAGGCCAGTGGGGAACACATTTCGGTAAATATTTTTTAGATAGAGCAAGTGCAAACAGTCTCTGGGCTGAAGATTTCCCATCTGCAAGGATCTACTACGTCCCTTTTGAGGGAACTGATCACATGCCATTAATGAAGAAGTGAAAAAGCTGCTAACAGAAGCTTGGAAGAACACAAGGAATGCATCAGTTAGGGAAAAAATCGCCAAAGTCAGATGAGCAATCTCAGAATGGAATCAAGAAAGAGGAATCAACAGCAGAATACTCATTGAAAAGAAAACAAAGAAATGAATGCAGCTATGTCGAGCTCCTTAAATGATACCTCATTAATTCAGCAAATTACCTATGAACTGTCTAAATCTTATTCAGATGAAGAGGCTTATTGGAGACAGATAAGTCAACTGATGTGGTTAAGCTTGGGAAACTGAAATACTGGTTTTCTCACGCTACAACAAGAGGCCGAAGGAGAGTTAACACTTGATATATATTATGGATAATACCGAAGGGGAGGCAATTTACAAAGAGGAGGACAATTTGAAAGTGATCATTAGCTACTTCCATGAGCTGTTCAAAACAAAAGAAGGGAATATGACTGAGATAGTGAGCTATACTTTGAAACCATTAATCTCTTCTGAAACCAATGAAGAGCTCATCAAAATCCCAACGGCAGTGGAAATTAAAGAGGCAATCTTCTCCATCCACCGGGATAAGGCCCACAAGCCAGACAGATTCTCAGCCAGTTTCTTCCTTACCAACTGGACAGAGATCAGAGAGGATGTTGTTGCAGAACTTCATGGATTGTTCGAGTCAGGTTCACTGCCAGATCGAATAAACGAAACCCATATCCATTTGATCCCGAAAACCCAGATCCTGCAATGTGTATCTGACTACCGGCCTATTGATTTTTGCAATGTTTACTATAAGACCACTCTAAGTTACTGACCACACGACTACAACCACGGTTGGAGATGATTATTTCAGAAAATCAGTTGGCGTTTGTGCCTGGAAGAGCGATCCCAGACAACGTCCTTATCAAGCATGAAATCTTACACACACTCAAAACCTCACATGCTCAAAAGCATTGTTTGATGGCGGTTAAACCGATATGAGTAAGGCTTATGATAGACTCGAGTGGGACTTTATCGAGTTAGTTTTTCAGAGGCTGGGGTTCCATCCTTTGTTGACTTATTGGGTTATGCAATGCATTTCGACTGTTACATATTCTTTTCTCATCAACGGCTTGTCTAGAGGAAGAGTTTGACAGAGTAGAAGAATCCGTCAAGGAGATCCATTATCACCGTACATATTCATTTTGTGCAGTGACATACTCTCACGATTGTGTAGCAGAGCACAAGAAGCTGGTGAGATGAAGGCAATTAGGATGGCTCGGGGAAGCCCTCACATCAATCACCTCTTTTTTGCTGATGACATGATGATATTCTTCCTCAAAGCTATCAAGAAAAGCAGAACCGCACTAAAGGATATGTTTAAGAAAATGCGGAAAATCAGCTATTAATTTCTCCCAAAAAAACTCGATCTCTTTAAGGAATCAGTGAAAATTGATCTCCAAATTTTGAGAGAGGGAGAAGTCGGGAAGTATCTTGGACTCCCGAAGCACTTTGGGCAAAGAAATAAGGATTTATTTTCTTTGATAGTAGATAAGATAAAGCAGCGAGAAAGTGGTTGGTCAACTAAAGTTCTATTGTCAGTTCCCAAACTAGTTATGATGAAAATGTTCTATTTGCGATACCGTCGTATGCAGTGATATGTTTCAAAATACATGTCTCCATTTGCAAAAGAATCCAGTCAGCAATAACTCTTTTTTGGTGGGTTGGCAATTATGGAAAAAGATGGTTTGGGTGGCTTGGTCAAAGCTCACGCAACCAAAGAGCAACAGCGGGCTAGGTTATGGGACTTTCAGTCTTATAATGATGTTTTTTTGGCAAAGATAAGCTGGAGATTTCTACATAAGCCACAATCTCTAATGGGAAGGCTCTTATACCCTAACTCAATGAATTCAAGCATTACATTCATTGAGTTAGGGTGCTGGAGCTAGGCTTTTGGAGCTAGGTTGTACTTGGAACTTCACATTTTCACTGTAATACTATGTAACAGTTTTGGATTTTGTAAAATGCAACGGAAAAATTTTATGTAATAGGTTTGTAATGTGTAATATGCTTGAATGTTTGTGTAATGAAATGGCTTCTTATATGCTTTGTTTTTTATTTTAATGAATAGGATGGGAAAAAGATTGCCATAGAAACTAACGATTTTGATTTTGGATTGAGTACACAAGAACTGAGGGACCTGTCCTAAGATACATTTATTAAAGGTTTTGATCTTTCTTAAGTTAAAACCAAAAATTCAAAAAAAAAAATCAAGACCCTTCAACTTGTCCACACCGCACTTAGATGATGATCAAATAGATCGAGCCGGAGAAGCAGCACCAGATGCTGCATTGGTGTTTCTCTGTGAAGAGGATTGGGATAAACTAAGAAAGTGGTCAACTTCCTCCACATAAGTAAATTCTCATTCTTCTATTATGTATGGTTATAATTTAAACAAAAACATTAATATATTAGCATCTATCATTGCTTTTGGTTTCAGACCTCTACGGATCGGACCTACTGTTTTAGATGTTGAGATTGCTAACTGTCTCATGGATCCATCCGAGTGGCTTCATAACTTGATAAACCTTAGAGAATATTAACTTCCATTTTTGTTGTCCATACACTACAAAAAAAAAGTCTACATTGATAGCACATTGTTATAGCACATTTTACTGAACTGTTATCGTAGATGATTTTATAAATTTTCGTATTATATAACAGCGTTAGATAAACGCTATAATAGAGCCGAACCTAAAATAATACTTAATTAATGCTATTTTGAAAATTAAGGGAGCGGAAAGATGAAATCACTAATTCTGTCAATACTTACTGCAAAATTAGACTTAGACGCCAAAAGATATTATTTAAGCGGCTTCATTAATGCTATGAAAGATAAATAATAACGTTTTTCTAATGCTAAGAAAAGCTGTTTGAACCCCTAAACCTTAAACATGGTTTTAAAGCATAAACTCTAAAGATAACCCTTAAAACTCTAATCTTTGCTGTTATAACTTCAAATCATAAAATTAAACTCAAAATTTAATCTTTTTAATCTCAAACTATAATTTCCTAAACACAAATATTTAATATCTTAAATCACAACTTCAAACATAAACTATACATTCAATACTCTAAAAAAACTTCAAATCTAAATTATTAAAAAATTAACTACAAATCTTATATCTAGTCTTCAAATCTATACTAATCCAACTTTAATCCAAAATACTAAACATTAACCCTAAACTTCATTTTCCAACAACCAAACCTTAAATCAGAAAACTAAACTTTATTCTTAATCATAATCCTTTATAAACCATGAAATCTAAATTTAAAACTTTTCAACTTTTGAATCAAACATTCAAATTTCTAAACGAATTATAAATGAGATTTATGTGTAAACATACAAATTTAAAAATGATTACCAAACTTTATATCATAACATCAAATTTAATTAATTACAAATTCCAAAAAATAAATTTTATATTCTAAAACCACTAAACAATAAACACACAAAAACAAAAGAAATACTTTCGTTTGAATCTTTTTATCAAATAAGTTTTTAAACCACATAACCACAAAATTCAAATGCAAAGTTTTATTTCAAATTTTATATATAATTATTTAAATTTACATTTTTAAAGAATTATAGACAAGGAAAATATAGTTTTTATTAGTTTTTTGGCCTTTAATTGGTTTTGATCCAAAGGCTGAAAATAACTCTTTTGTGATCTTCATGCTTCCTTCTTATTGGTCCATTCTTCAAATCTCAGATTTTGGAGTTCACTCTCTTCATCTCTCACCATCTCTATCACGATTCATCTCACACACATCTCTTTTCTCTGTATCACTATCCTCGTCATCTCTCTCTCTCTCTCTCTCTCTCTCTCTCTCTCTCTCTCTCTCTCTCTCTCTCTCTCTCTCTCTCTCCCTCCCTCTTCTTTTGGTTTTACTTCACTGGCCTTTGTTTGATTGATCTTCTTTTTATTTTACACAAGGAAGTTTAAACACATGTTTTGGATTGGTTTCCTTGTTTTCTTTCAGTTATCCTTGTTTGTTTCTTGATATATGTATAGTCCTTTTCTTTTGGTTGTAGAACAGGTATGAGCTAGGCTGTATGTTAGATTTGATAAATGATTCAGATATTTGAATAATTTGCATGAAGAATCAGAGTCTATGAAGAGGTTGTGCCCCAATCTTCCGTGGTGTTAATTTCCACCAGTGGTTAAGCAAGATCCAATCTTTAGAGCTGGAATTACAAAAGGTGAAATAGATATATTCAGATGTTGTTGCTAGGTTTCTAGGAGAGGAAAAATTTCAAACCCTAAGACTATTGCACATATTCAAGGTTGTGTTGTGATGGTGCAGCAGAAGTTTCATGAAGATGGTCTGTCGAATGTGGTAAAAATTAGAGACTCGTTCACTATCGCAAAAGACGACAAATATAAATTAAAAACGATAACGACTGATATTTTAGGCTTGTTTGTGTCGTTTTCCCTTCTTGAACCATTCTATAGATCATAACAACATGTAGTTATAACATTTAACCATAAAAACAAGTGGTTACAAAATAAACCAAAATGGTATATGGATATATCTGCAAGATAGAAATTAGCAATACGAACAAATAATTATAGTTTTTTATAGCAATAAGTTGTTTGGAGAACTAAAATAGAAATAGCGCAGCTAAAATTTACAAAATTTATTGAATCAATATATTTTAAGATAAAATAATAAACTGATTTAAAACAACTATTAAAAATAGTTATTTTTAGTTCCAGTATATAAATTACCAAAATTTACCCAACATCGCTCATCAAACTATCTTATTTGTGATTTTAAAAGAAGGAAGTGCAATATTTTCTTAGTATTTGTGATAAATAAATACATACGTCATGGGAATTCACAAAAATTCAAGTGTTTTTATGATCATAATCATGATTATGATAGTGTTTTCAGCACATATTTCTCATTCAATCGATGTAGAAATGTGTATAAAAGATTGCATTCCAAATCAGTGCATGAAAGTAATAAAAAAACCTGATCTAACCATATGTAAAGAAGCTTGCGAGAAGTTTTGCAATAAAAAAACAAGCGTCCAAATGTTTGTTCCTCCACAACGTGATGGCGGTTTTATTATCAGATATGTATGCGATTATTATAAAAATTGCCGTTGATTCAAATTATAAAATTTATATGTTTTCATAAATTTATGTATTCTCTATAAAAATGTATGTTTCTATCTATTTTATTATGTACCAATATATTACTAACGTGTTTATTATTTTTATCAAGTAAAATAATTTGTTTTTATTTCCAGCTGCTATACAAACTTATAAAGTTATTGTACACATTTCTAAACAATCAAATCACTGATATTAACAAAAAAAATTAAAATCTAACTGAATTAGAAATCACAAAATGAATTACAATTGTTTAAACAATAATAGAAATCACGAAAAACAAAAAGTTAATAAAATGACATAATTATTAACAAAATTTTAGCTCAAAACAATTGTGACATGATTTAATTTGTGAAGAATGTTTCTGATATAAGGAGATAAGCACAGTAAGAACAGAAAAAGTATTAATCTAAAAGGTGTTGACCTAGAAAAACAAAAGACAGTTAACCAAGTGAGAATATTACAATCATGTAAAATGATTGATTGATATTTTTTCATTCTTCAAGCTATCATTTTTTGTCAACAATTATTATATATTGAGTTAGATTGGAAATATAGTATGAAATTCCATAAATCCTAAACTAACAGTTAGATAAGACTTATAGTAGGCGCGCGAAAATCCTGAATGAAATTAATAAAACAAAATAATTGCAAACAGTAATATAGATATATTAGAACGTTTACAAAATCGTAAAACAATTATTCTCTCTCTCTCTCTTTCTCTCTCTCTCTCCTTCTCTCTTTTGGTTTTACTTCACTGGCCTTTGTTTGATTGATCTTCTTTTTAATTTACACAAAAAAGTTTAAATACATGTTTTGGATTGGTTTCCTTATTTTCTTTCAGTTATTATTGTTTGTTTCTTGATATATGTATAGTCCTTTTCTTTTGGTTGTAGAACATGTATGAACTAGGCTGTATGTTAGATTTGACAAATGATTAAGATATTTGAATAATTTGCATGAAGAATCAGAGTCTATGAAGAGTGTTGTGCCCCAATCTTACGTGGTGTTAATTTCCACCAGTAGTTAAGCAAGATCCAGTCTTTTTATAGCTGGAATTACAAAAGGTGAAATAGATATATTCAGATGTTGTTGCTAGGTATCTAGGAGAGGAAAAATTTCAAACCCAAAGACTATTGCACATATTCAAGATGAGAAATTCCCTTAGATAGCCCTTTTTAGTTTGTTTGTCACAAAAATAGTTTTTAAAGAAGAAAATGACCAAAATGTTTTTTTTAGAAGCTAAAAAAATCATTTATATGCATTTATACCTCTAGGGTTAACTAATTTGCATTTTAGGGTTTAGAGTTAAGGGGTGGGTTTGGGGTTAGGGTTTCAAATTTCAAAAAAAAATTAAAAAATCAAAATTTCAAAAAAAAAAAAGTCTATTTTGGTCATTTTATTTTTTTAGGGCTATTTTTGTGACAAAAACTTAAAAAGGGCTATTTAAGAGAATTGCCCATTCAAGATTGTGTTGTGATGGTACGACAGAAGTTTCATGAAGATGGTCTGTCGAATGTGGTAAAAATTAGAGACTCGTTCACTATCGCAAAAGACGACAAATATAAATTAAAAACGATAACGACTGATATTTTAGGCTTGTTTGTGTCGTTTTCCCTTCTTGAACCATTCTATAGATCATAACAACATGTAGTTATAACATTTAACCATAAAAACAAATGGTTACAAAATAAACCAAAATGGTATATGGATATATCTGCAAGATAGAAATTAGCAATACGAACAAATAATTATTGTTTTTTATAGCAATAAGTTGTTTGGAGAACTAAAATAGAAATAGCGCAGCTAAAATTTACAAAATTTATTGAATCAATATATTTTAAGATAAAATAATAAACTGATTTAAAACAACTATTAAAAATAGTTATTTTTAGTTCTAGTATATAAATTACCAAAATTTACCCAACATCGCTCATCAAACTATCTTATTTGTGATTTTAAAAGAAGGAAGTGCAATATTTTCTTAGTATTTGTGATAAATAAATACATACGTCATGGGAATTCACAAAAATTCAAGTGTTTTTATGATCATAATCATGATTATGATAGTGTTTTCAGCACATATTTCTCATTCAATCGATGTAGAAATGTGTATAAAAGATTGCATTCCAAATCAGTGCATGAAAGTAATAAAAAAACCTGATCTAACCATATGTAAAGAAGCTTGCGAGAAGTTTTGCAATAAAAAAACAAGCGTCCAAATGTTTGTTCCTCCACAACGTGATGGCGGTTTTATTATCAGATATGTATGCGATTATTATAAAAATTGCCGTTGATTCAAATTATAAAATTTATATGTTTTCATAAATTTATGTATTCTCTATAAAAATGTATGTTTCTATCTATTTTATTATGTACCAATATATTACTAACG